>CAUYQG010017711.1:0-26501 GCA_963574415.1 Tarsius wallacei
CTGACTGTGAGAAGCATAGCAGACTAAACAAATATCAATAATTAATTAGAAACAGCTAGGAAAATCTTAACTAAAAAATGTTGGCATGAAAAAGTTGTGTGCAAAAATAGTCCTGAAGGAGCACTTGCCTCACAACAATGCACCAGCTCACACAGCACTGTCTTTGAGGGAGTTTTTAGCCAGTAAACAAATAACTGCATCGGAACACCTTCCCTACTCACATGATCTGGCCCCCACTGACTTTTCTTTACCTGGAGATAAAGGAAATATGGAAAGAAAGACATTTTGATGACATTCCTGACATCAAGTATTATACGACAACAGCTCTGATGGCCATTCCAGCAAAAGAGTTCCAAACTTGCTTTGATAGATGGACTAGGTGCTGTCATCAGTCCATAACTTCCCAAAGGGAGTACTTCAAAGGGGATTATAGTGATATTCAGCAATGAGGTATGTCGCACATTTTGTAGGCTGAGTCTGTGAACTTATTTGTCAGACCTCATATGCACTGAAAAAAAACACAAGACAGATAGGAGATTGTGCTATTTTTCTGACTCTTCCTATTTATATCTCTGTGATCTACTATGACAGATGCCGTGGGATCTTATCCATAAAATGAAAAAATTATGAAGATGATTTATGTATACATTTAAAAAATATACTCTGAAATGGAAGAGAGAAAGCGCTGTGTAGCCAATAACATTTCCAGAAATGGCATCTTTATTAGTTTCCTAAGGCAGCCATAGCAAATTACTACAAACCATGTGGTTTAAAACAACAGAAATTTATTCTCTCACGCAGTTCACAAGTCTGGAATTCAGAAATCAAGGTGAAGGCAGGGCCATGCTCCCTTTGAAGACCTTCAGAGAGAATCTTTTCTTGCCTTTTTTCTAGCCTTTTATGGTTGTTGGCAATTTTTGGTGTTCCTTGGCTTGTAGGTGTGTTACACTGATCTCTGTCTCTATTTTCATGAGGTCTTCTCCCCTGTGAGTCTGTTTCTGTTTCCAGATTTCCCTCTTCTTATAAAGACTACAGTCAGATTAAGGCCATCTTAACCCAGTATGACCTCATCTTGACTTGACTAACATCTTCAGAGATCCTATTTTTAAATAAGGTAACATTCACAAGGAGAGGAGGTTAAGACTTGAACATTTACATTTTTGTTTGGAATACAATTCAACCCACAACGACATCTGAAGGCACCATCTATTTCTGTCGTAGGAGTCACAAGTCTGAAAGAAGAAAGCAGTGATATAGTTCTGAGACCTATTCATAGAGGAAAGAAAAATAGGGGGAAAAAAGAATATACATCTTTTCAATACAAAGGTGTGTACACATACATAGACATACACAACATTCATTGTGAATGCTAGAAATACAAAATAAAGCAAACATAAAACCCCACTTTAGTTTGAGATAAAATCAGCTCATTTGCTTGGAAAGGCATGAGGAAGATCTCAACAGGAGAAATCAGCTTAAAGAGCCTGGGAGTTTCCACAAGATGATACTTTACTTGGATTCACCAAAGGCCCATGTCTGCCTTCCACCTTTAATTCTCAGAGACTGGAATCTTGCTGGTGTTTCAAAATTGCTGGGCCTCATGTGTGTACTCCCAGGTAAGTGCGGTTCAAAAGGAATGAACATAGCAACGCAGAATTTCTGTTAGTTTCCAGTGACACACCTCATGGCCAAACAGACCAGCACTCACAGATGGTAGTTCAGAATGTGTCATCCTATAGTGAGCTACAGGAAAACCAGTCAAAGTATCAAAGTAGTGTGCTGTGAATGTTCAAAGACACCGAATTTTGCTAGTCAGGTGCATCTATCTCCATAATAGGCAGGTATTTGTTAAGTCTCCTGGATACTTGACTCAACATGATCTATCTTTGGAAAATATAATAATTTGGACCAAGCAACCATGCAAAATATAATTTCAGAATGAGAATAAATGTATTTTTCTCTGGGATGCCTGAAATTATTGTCTATGGGTGACAGACAGTAAGTGAGTTTTGGAGGACAGATCTAAATAAATTATATTGAAAGCCCTCACCGGGGCATCAAGGCTAAACATGTCTATCTTTCCTCTCTACCACTTCTGTATATTAAATTCTTTCTATCTCAATGGATGCCCGAGAGACTAGGGTCCCTGAAGCAAAGTAAATCACATATATACACACAGATTTATATTTGTATAGTAGACTGTTATTATCATTATTCATGAATTCAATTTTTGCAAATTTGCCTCTTGCTAAAATGTATTTGTAATCCTCAATCAATACTTGTGGTGCTTTCGTGGTCATTTATGGACATATGCAAGGCAGCAAAAAATTGGAATCAATCAACACATATAGTCCCAGCTGAAGTCAAACAAGGCAGACATGTGGCCCATGACTGTAATTTGACTACATTAATATCAACAACTTTTGTGTACTTAAGGACCACTATCAAATAGTAAAAAGGCAGCTCGTAGAACAGAGACTATATTTATAAATCATATATCTGACAAGGGGTTAATATCCCAAATATGTAATGAATTCCTATAACTTAACAATAAAAACTCAAGCAACCTGATTAAAAAATGGGCAAAAGACTCTCATAAACATGTCTCCAAAGAAGATATACAAATAGCCAATAAGCACATAAAAAGATGCTCAACATCACTAATCATTAGGGAAATGCAAAGCAAAACCACAGTGAGATACCACCTCATAACCAGCACGACAGCCACTCTTAAAGGTGACAACAGCAACAAAAGAGAAAATGAGTTTTTGGTAGGGATGAGGAGTCATTTGCACTCTTGTGCATTGTTGGTAGGAATGTAAAATGGTACAGCTGCCATGTGAAACAGAGTGACAGTTCTTACAGATAGAATTCTAAGCCGGGCTCGGTGGCTCAGCCTGTAATCCCGCGCTTTGGGAGGCCGAGGTGAGTCGATTGCCTAAGCCCGCTGGTCGAGACCCACCTGGGCAACTTGGCGAGACCTCATCTCTACAATAAATCAAAAATTAGCTGGGCGTGGTAGCACACGCCTGTATTTCCAGCTCCTTGGAAGGCGGAGGCGGAAGGATCCCCGGAGCCCAGCAGGTCGAGGCTGCGGTGGCCGGGAGCGGCCACTGCACTCCAGTCTGGGTGACAGCGTGAGACTCCAACTCAAAAAAATAAAAACAACAACAACAACAACAAAAAACCAAATAGAATTCTACTTCTTGGCATTTACCCTCAAGAATAGAAAGCAAGGTCTTGAAGAGATATTTGTATACCCACGTTCATAGCAGCATTATTCACAATGCCAAAAGATGGAGGCACCCCAAGAGCCCATCAATGAATGAATGGATAAACGAAATGTGGCATAGCTACACTGAAATATTACCGAGCTTTTATAAAGAAGGAAATTCTGCCATATGCTACATCGTGGGTAAACCTTGAGGGCATTATGCTGAGTGAAGCAAGTCAGTCACAAAAAGACAAATACTGTGTGATTCCAACTCTATAAGGTACCGAGAGGAGTCAAATGAATAGAGACAGAAAATAGGACGAGGAGGAGGAGCGGGGAGTCATTGTTTAATGGGTGCAGAATTTCAGGCGGGGAGTTTGAGAAAACTCTGGAGATGATTGTGGTGACGAGGTACCGTGCGAGTACACCTAATACCACTGAACTATTCACTTAAAAACAGCTAAGATAGTAAATTTGATGTTATGTCTATTTTGCCACAATTAGAAGGAAAAAATACACGACTCAATGTAGTGGAATTCAACATTGAATACATTCTTCTGCCATTTTAACTAATAAAACACCCAGTTAGTTTCAATGGCATATAACTGATAAGATCTTGGAAAGGAAAACAGAAACACTTATAAAAGCTAATGACTCAGTAAACTTTTTTGGAAGCCAATACGATTATTTTAAAAACAAAAAAAACTGTTAAGAAGAAATGACACAGGCTACCTCAATTCTAACACAGTGGGTACTGAGATTGAGCTTACATATTTCAGAAAAGTTAAAACGTTTGAGATAAAATTCCTGCTGCAGACTGCCGTTCATAAAGAATTTTAAGGTGATACACTCCTTCCTTCAAAACACACACATAAAATATTCACGCACACATTAAGAGCCGCTCTAAAATCCTTGGAACTGACGAGCTGAAATGTGAATGTCCTAATGCTTCATTTGCACAGTTCAGGACTGTGAGGCCTCAACGTGCATTTGCATTTGCAAATAGCTTTATTCTGAAAAACAATTGGTATGGTCAGCTCTTTATTTTGCATATTTCAATTCATACCGGGTATGCATAGCAGCCATTTATGGCGTATGACTGTTACTGAGGTGCTGATATTTGCAAGTCTTATCTGTGAATGTGAGTGTCCCTTTGAGCCACTAGTTATCATTCTGTTCAACCGTGAAACCCTGTTAAGGGTGAACGAAGGCCCCTGTAGGTTGAGTTAAGAGTCGCCTGGCATTTGGAAGCCTTTCTTATCTTCAGTCGATTGCAGTGCAGCGCCTTTGGGAAGACTTTCCTCGGTTACAGAGTAAGCTTTAGTATTTCAGGAGTGATCTGAGGTGAGAACAAGGGAAGCAAACCAGAGCCCCTGTAAATGTTCTTTTGATAACACACTACTCCCCAGCTCCCCTATGAGGCCTTGGAGGCAGCATTTTAGGCACCGGAATGGTGGAAACAACAGGGACGGGTGAGCAGGCAGGTCTGGGTGTGAATGTGGCTCTTTGTCAACTTAGTTCAGCTAATTGACCTAGCTGACCTTCAGCCTCTGTCTTCACGTTGGAAATAAGAAGATTCAGCTCATGGGAGTATGGTGTGAATTCCAGGGGCTGATGGAGGAAACGCAGGGGAAGGGCCCAGCATGAGGTATTTGCTCATGCTGCCATTTTAATTTTATTCCAATTAATTTTGAAAATGATCTGTAGGAAGGTGAATTTTTTTTTTTTTTTTTCAGAGTTCAATAGCCTATCATGTCTTTTGCAGCAACAGGAATGGAGCTGTAGGACGTTATCCTCAGGAAAATAACCAGAGACACAATGTCAAGTACCGCATGTTCTCACCTACAAATGGGAGCGAGGCACTGGGCACATATGGACATGGAGTGCAACAGCAGACATGGAGACCATAGACAGTGGGAAGGGGTGAGGGCTGAAAAATTACCTACTGGAGACAATAGTGGGTACAGCAAGAGTCCAGTCTTTACCACTACACAATATGCGCATGTAAGAAACCTGCACTTATACTCCCTAAATACACAAAAATTAAACACACACACAGACACACACACACACACACACACGTCCACATTGAGGGATGAGAATCACAGAGGAAAGTTGGGCTCTTTAATTTGACAGCAGTCAGTCGCTGAGCACATCTGGTTGATTTAGAGCATTTAATCGCGACTCTGATTGCTTTGCAGGTATGCTGGATACAAACTAGAGAAACCCAGAGCCAACCTCTGAAGCTGGGCTCCTCCCTGAGCCTCTATGCAAACTCCGGGGAGCACCATCGTGATCACTACTCACAACTTCCCTTTGTTGAGTAACAGGCTCGCTGTTAATTGAACCGATGGGGTTTCCTGAGAAACCTCAGGTTGAATTACTCACATATTTGCTGCTAGAATTACACGGAGATATAAACTTACTGCTTTACATGAAATCTGCTGGAGAGATTTACAATTTATCAATCCTCTTAGCTTTGCTGCTTTGAAGAACACAAAAAATGGCCTGTCTCTGAGAAACCTTGCATATTACAATTCAGTTTTTAGACGTGGCAGGAGCTCATTCACAGCAGAATTTATTTCACATTACATTTGGGGCAGGCATGAGATTTAAAAGCAATGCTTTTTCTCTAAAGCACTCACTACAAAAGATATATCACACATACTTGGGCTATTTAAAACTCAGCAAGGGGAATATCAACAGATTTTTCTCCAAGTGTGCTCTCTGATCAACTGGGGAAATAAAATCTCTCTTATGAAAAGCAGCGAATTGAAACAATTCTGGTGCATTAAAGCCTAGGGGTACCTGTCTTATTTGGTTGGAATTTTTGGCAGCCTCAAATATAGAAGTCGTGTTTATATAGGTTTCTGTGTATATGAATGTTGTTTTTGCCCTCATGAATGGTTTTCTGACTTATATACCTTCCGTGTTTTAAGAATATTTATGAAGGAACAAAATACCACTAGCAATCTTTTTTTTTGGCTTGGATTACTTATGTATCAATCAAGAAAATCAAGAACCTGTCAGGTGTTTGTAACAGAAATCAAACTAATGTGATTTTTCCTAAAAAGGAAATATATGGGCTCTTCAGTCGGGGCATTCAAGGGTGACATCTTCAGCTATTGCATGATCTGATTCAAAATTATCATTAATAATACCCCCTTGATTCTGGTCTGAGGAACAGAACCAATAGAACTGTGTGTGTGTGTGTGTGTGTGTGTGTGTGTGTGTGTGTGTCTGTGTGGAGCGAGAGCGAGCGAGAAAGAACGAGAGGGGGGTGGGGTGGGGGAGAGAGAGACACTGAGAGGAGATGGAAGTCTGCAGGGCATGATGGGAGGCTGGAGGCCCAGGGAAGTGCTGGCATTGTAGCTGGAGTCTGAAGGCAGTGTAGAGGTGAAATTTCTTTCTTCCTAGGTGATCGCAGTCTTTTTTTCTTAAGGCCTTTGATTGGATGAGGCCTGCTCCCCAACATTATGGAGGGTAATCTACTTCACTCAAAGTCTACTGATCACACCTAAAAAAACCTTCACAACAACACCTAGACTGGTGTTTGACCAAACAATTGGGCACCATGGCTGAGCCAAGAAGACACATAAAACTAATCATTACATGCTCCTTCTCCATAAGGTTGCCTTCATTATCCCATGGGTGGTGATGGGTAACTACTACGTAGGCTTAATTGTCCTTATAGTTTAGCAATCTCAGAGAAAGGTCATGCCTCTCTTCTGATAGTTTGACCAGGGTTCCTGGTTTGACTCGCTCACTTGTCTACATCAAGAACTGGGCCAGAGGCTGAGGTATCCTGGCAGGGCAGGCCATCCTCATGTGTCTATTGCCGCTACAGAGAAGTAGTCCGTCAGCACCATCCAAACTGTGGGGAATGTTCTCCTCGGTGAAAAAGCCTGGTCCCAGAGGAGGAATGGGGAGTCCCACCAGCTCCGCAGAGCAGACTGGGGCATGGGAGGCACGTTCAGCCCCCTCCTATTTTTGTGTGGCCTGTAAACTGAGATTGGGCTTTACGTTTTTCAGTCATTGAAAGAAAATCAAAAGAAAGATAATATTTCTTGACATGGGAAAATCATATGAATTTTACATTTCAAGACCATAAGTCAACCGTGACTGAACACAGTCATGCTTACCTGTGACATGGTCTCCCTAGCTGCTTTCACCCCGTGACCGCAGAGCGGAGGGGTGCCCCAGAGCAGTGTGACCTGGACAGCCCGACTGGTCTACAGTCCGGGGTTTTACAGAGATACGCTGTGGGCCCATGAGTGACAGCATCATGGGTCCCTAGGTGACAGCATTTCGCGCCTCTGGGTGACAGCATTGCAGCTGGAACTGGGTTTTGGAGTACGAACCATTTTTATTCATTTTAGAATATTTGTTTATACACGTGTGTATGTGTTTATTCTAAAGCTGGTTCCTCACAGAAAGCTTCAGACCTTTCAGTAGTGGAGAAGGTCATAAATGGAAATGTTAAATTCTCTTTCCCCTCCTTCTTCTAGACGTAATCATTTTCCTCTTCTTTCCTCCTTACCGTCTCTTCAAGAACATTTTAAAAATTTGCGCTTATTTACTGCATATGTTATTAATAGGTACATTGACCCATACATCTGTGCCTGTTGGCAGGGCCTGTGAGCTTTCAGATCTCCCTCCGTACAAGGTGTGTGGCCTTACTCCAGTGTGTATTCATAACCTCACATAATATACGCTGACTCTCTTTGACCTATGGAATTTAGAAATATGTCTCATCTCACTGCTCTGTAGAGACAGGAACTCGGGATTTCTTTTCTTCATCTTCCAGCTTCTGCTCTTGTTACTTCGAATTCTGAAGACTGATGACATTTCTACTCCGTCCTGCAAAATTAATCTGGCATTCCTTATCTCTAGGTCGAGTTAATTTTCAGCCTATTCAGTGATTGGTGAACCGGTTGTAGCTGAAGACGCATATCTTGTTATAACTACTTTATTTTTTCATCATTTTTGTTCTCTTTTTCTTTAATTCCTATGAGATGAATGTTAGCTTTCTTGAACTGATATTCTAAGTTGCAAATTTTTTCTCTTTTTTTTTCTTCCTTCTGGGGTAGTTCTTTCACTTTAATTTCATGTACATTATGGCATTGTTTCTTAACTTTAATTTTCAAAAACTTTAAAAAATTATTTCCTTGCTTCTCTTTACAGAAGTCGATTATGTTTTTCTGGATTCTCTGTCAGAAACAAGAGCTGACCTCCTGTTCTGCCTGGACCTCTTCGAGGCGACCAATGGTGTTATTTTCGTGTTCTCACTTCTCTCAGTCAGCTCAATTTCCTGCAGTGGGAGTTGTGTCCCCCCCGGCGGGTCTTCCCGTGGGCGGCGCTGCTGTTCCCTAGGCATCTGCTGACCAGCAGTCATCCCTTCAAGCCCACGAGGCCTGGAGGATGGCCACAGTTTGTTTTGCTCTGCTCTTTCGGCCTCTTCCCTGAAGGAGGGGGTAACCCATCTATGTGTGACCTGTGGACTTCCCACTTGACGCAGGGAGGCTTCCCTCGGTGGCAGGGTGTGTGGCCCTCCTCTAGTGCCGACACCAGCCTGACGGTGCCGAACACCCAGACACATGGTTGGGCTTGGCTGGTGGACATCATTACTCGCTCCTACACGCCCCGGGATGGGGCTGAGCAGGTTTCCAACAGCCAGTCGCTGAGCTCTTCTGCAGAGTTGTCTTTAATCTGCTCCCTTCCTGAAACTTGAGGCAGACTTCATTTCCCGGTCTTTTGCAGCCTCTGGAGACCACCTGCATTCCCTGGCTCGCAGTTACTTTCTCCATTTTTGAAGCCAGCGCCACAGGCCGAGTCTCTCGCACGTCATATCTCTCTGGTCTCTTCTGCCTCCCTCTTCCTCTTACAAAGACCTTCTGATCATACTCAGCCCACCCGAAGAGTCCTCTGTATTTGAGTCAGCTTATCAGCCACCTTAATTCCCACTTAATTTCCATTTTCACAGGTTCCAGGTACAGGCATGTGGACTCCGTTGGGGGCGATTATTCTGCCTGACGAAGCCCACAGCTCCTGCTGTCCTACGTTCCTTGCTCTGGTCATGCCAGGAGGCTTGCTGTCACTCGACTTCCTGCACAGGGATGCCTCCTTTTTGCTCACGGTGCTCGCTTTGTAGCTGCCTTTGTCTGAATCATACTCTCCTCCCAGTCTGTGTATTTTCTTGATGTCTCACCTCGAATGTCATTTTTTCTATAGCCCGCTTCCAGTTCCCCCGGCAGCAGTGCGCCTTCCCCGATCTCCTTCACTGCTCTGTTCATACCATAGCTCCTCTTATCCTTGGGGGATGGCTTCTAAGACCCTACCCCCTGTGGATGCCTGAAGCTACAGCTCATACCAAACCCTATGTATACTTACATTTCCACATACCTTGTGATAAAGCTTAATTTTAAACTAGGGATAGTAAGAGGTTAGCAACAATAACTAATAACAAAACGGAACGATAGTGGCAATATACTGTAATAAAAGTAGGTGAATGTGGGCCCGCTCTCTCTCTTTCTCTCTCTTTGTTTCTCTCTCGGTTGCCTGCAGGTAACTGAAACCTAGGAGAGTGAAACTGTGGAGAAGGGGGGCTACGATACCACCCATTCCAGCCGATAGCATTTTATGCTGGGCTCACTTCTCCCCTACACCTTAATTCCCCAAACTTGCCCCAACTTGGTCATGTTAGCATCTCCTCTGATGTATGTGTGTACGTGGAACTCAGAAGTCTGTGCTGTCTGGTGTGGTGACACGCACCCATAATCCCAGCTACTTGGAGAGTTGGTGTCCAGCCTGGGCGACATAGCGAGACCCCATCTCTACAAAAAATAAGAAAAAACAATGTTTTAGGTGAAATGGGTTTTCATATGTCTGAACTCTCTGGGAGGAAATAATGATCTTCATTTAAATAGTTAAGCACCTTAAGTGGCGAATTTTATTTATGGTTCAGAAGTTCGAGGGATCAGACAATTACCTCCATTGAGGCCCCGGGTGGGGAAAAGAGCAATGCTGTCGGCACGTTTCTCAGTCACCACTGGACTGCGTGTTGTGTCCTAGGTATATCCCTCCAGAGAGTGAAGGATAACACTCCGTGTCAGCCTAAAGCACTCAGAGGCTCCTTCATCTCACCTCTGGGTTTGTAGTGTCTTTGGACCTCTGTGCAGCCGTTGTTCTTGTTCGGGAGAACATTCTCAGCTACAGAGCCTTGTGTTTTTGTGGTAACCAGGCCTGTATGCCATAGGTTTCCAAGAGAGATTCTGAAATCCCTATCTTGTTATAATGGGTACATATTTTAAAAACGAAGATACGACAAACGGACACTTAGGATAACAATTGTTGGCCTCTTTTCTTCGCCTTTTAAAAACCTAAGTACAATTTTCCAAAGAGCGGGCTATTCTCCCACTTCTCAAAGCGGGAAACATCAAGCAAGGATGGTCTCCTGGCGGAGCTATTTAAATACACCTGTTCATTTGCATATTCATGACTCCTTGCTGAACAGATGAGGAGAATGATTCTTGGAACACTTGAAGGCCTTTCCTTTAGTCTCAGGACAGGCTGGCCGGGACTCGGGCTCAGGCCTTCCAGCTTAAAAGCAACTGCTGCTGCAGGCAAAACGGGTCCCGTGTCCTACTGTCACGCGCAGAAGGTGCTCTGCACTTGCTTTTGATATGAACACTTGTGATGTGATGCAGTACAGGAATGCGTAGCGCCTGGACATGGAGCTATGCAGCTCTGAGGAGGTGGCTCAGCCTTTCTGAATTTGATTACGAAAATAGAGATCATGACGCCCACTTCACCGTTTGGTAAATATTCGAGAAGATAAGTTGATTTCTTTCGTCATGCTCCATTCCCTTCCGAACGGTGTGGATGAACCAGAGCCCCTGGTGCCACAGAGCCTGCTGCCCAGAAGTGGCATCCCCAACATATTACAACGAGAGCTCCCTCTGAGCTGACATCAGATGTGCTTCAGGATACAGACATCTGCCGGTTGGCAAATTCAGATGGTTGTGCCCCATGTAGGATCCCTGGACGGTACTGTTTACCATGGAATAGGAGAAGCAGGTGATTGGGAGTCTGGAGCTCTGGAGCTCTGGTGCTGAGGGAGGTGGTTTTCTTGGGCCTGGCAGCTGAATCTGTGGTGTTGGTCATGAATGAGAGAACAGAGAGAGAGAGAGAGAGAGAGAGAGAGAGGAGAGAGAGAGAGGGATCCTGGGCAGTGCCAGAAGGAAGTTCTACCCCCATCACACTGTGGCTGTTGCCTTGGGCTGTCTCTCTGCAGAATGTGTAGCACCCAGTGAAACAGGGGTGCCTGTGGAGTGGGGACATCCAGGGAGATGGGGGCACCCTGTGGAATGGGGGCATCAGATCGAATGGGGTGCCTAGTGGGATGAGGGCACCCAGTGGAATGAGGGCACTGGGTCAGTTTGGGGCACTTGGTGGGATTGGGGTGCCTGACGGGCTTGGGGCACCCAGTGGGGTGGCGGTGCCTGGGGGGATGGAGGCACCAGGGGGGATGGGGGTGCCTGGTGGGATGGGGATGCCCGGTGGGATGGGGGCTTGCAGAAAGTATCTGCTCTCTGCACCACGTTCTCAGTTCTCACTGGGCCAGGTGTCTAATGTCCACACTTCCCACTTCAAACCAGGATCTCAGAAAGGGAGAGAAGTGAGAAGTGAGGAGCAGAGGGCAGAGGTTCACGCTGGGCCCTTGTAGAAGAAGAAAACAATCCGCTTCTGCCTGAGCCCCCTTTTCACAGCTTCCTTCCTGTGGCTGCCTATGCCCAAGGTCCAGCCCCAAGGCCAGTGAAACCAGAGGGATGTCTCTCCTAGCAAGAAAGGAAAGCCAGTTTTCCCAGCACCATTTACTGAAGGGAGTCAAGAGACTTTTTTTTTTTTAAAGCAGATTTTCTGGTTTTCTGAAATTCATATTAATGTTAAATGAACCACAAGTTTAATTTTTCCCATTATCACATGGCTGGATCAACAAGCTTTTGCAAAGCGCATTGAGGTTATATATTAACTATAACAGCACATAAAGGAAGTAGGTTAAAACCTTGTAATCTCAGTTAATTTAATTTGAAATTTCTGAAGTACTTGCACTTCAAATATACCAGTTTTAAATGATATAACAGGATGTTTTATGGTTTCAATGGAATGTTACTGATCATAATTGCACAAAGTGCTGTAGAAAGTTCTATAGAAATCTAAGAACCAAATGTGACTTCTATTCATTTTTCAATAGCAGAAATAATTCCCACTGATAATCTAGTAGGAATCCAAATAGAAGGAAGGCATTTTATAAGAGCGTTTCTCAGTCAAAAGGAAGAATAAACACTATACACGAGAAACAGCCAATGAACACTAAAGGTAGTGCATTTAAATACAATTTGAGGTATAGTTTGAGCTACAAAATTTTGTGCTAATAAATTGGAAGAGAGTGAGTAGCTTAATTCTGTGAATGTGCTCTCCCAATCCGATTAGGGTCAGCCGTTCATTTCCCCCTGAGCACTTAGTTATGGAGAAACAGTCATATGCCGAACACCATGCTTGGTAATGAAAATTGGAAATAAGAAATTGTGTAAGATGTGACCTCTCTCCAATTCAGTGTAAGGAATAGAGGAGACAAGTGATAAATTATTATAATACCACCTTATAGGGACTATTGCAGATATATGAACAGATGATCCAAAGTATGCAACACAGAGTTGAATCCTGACTTGAAGCGTCTGGGACAGTGTTACCTTTCTCTCTAGCTTGCGTTCAAGTTGTTTGCACCAAAAACTAGGAGTTTGCTAAGAGAGAAGAAAGAGGGAGAGTATTCCAAGTAAAGAAAAAGCATCCTTGGTTATTAATTCCTGCCCAGCCCAATGGAAAAGCCTAGGTTATACCTTTGAGAAAGCCAGTGGCAGGTCTTGGGAAAACGGCAAGGGAGAGATCGAGCTTGAAACAGAAGCTGCAACAAGGTTAAAGTGGGATTTAATCCCATAGGCAAGCAACAGAGAAGAAGTATGTTGAACCAGGAAGTGATAGAGCCCGTTATGTTCTCAGGGAGAACCTTTTGTGGCAATTCATCAGACAGATTTGCCTAGGGAGAGCCTTGTGGAGAGGTGGCCCTGCCAGAGCTGATGTGGTATTTCAACGGAGATATGAGCACTTGGACTTGTTCAGAGATAATGGCGGCATCAAAAGTGAAATTCCGTCTTATCACAATGTGTGTGTTTGCTTTTGATTTTCAAAACACATTTTATCCTGAGCATCTACAGTCCTTCTACCCTCTCTGTGTGCCATTATATTTCTTTATTATTTTTTCTTTTCTTTCCCCTGTATAGCCCAACACTTATCCTTTATGCTACAAGTTTCAAAACTATCTGCATAGACACATCGGAATGATTTAAAACACCAGAGTTCTAGTTAGAGATTGTGAAATTTCTTCAGCATGGGCTAAAGCACTTTTTCGAGATTAAAAAAAAAATCGCTAATGCCAATCTTCTCCCCATCCTCTTTCTATTTTATTCTGGTGAAAGAAGAAACTGATATAATAAGAGGTTTATGAATTTTTCTTGGTCAGAATTATAATTTTATACAGTAAGATTTACATGTATATTTGAATAGGGAGTTGATGTGTGCTACTGATCATTTTAACAACAGGGAAAAATAAATGAGATCAAAGGTCCAAATATTAGATTTTTTTTAAATCTGCAGCTTTATAACAAGTTTTTTCAAATATTACAGACATCTTAAATTGCTGAGGTCATTTTTAAAATTTTGCAGCGCCTGGCAAAATAACAGCATATAAAGTGACAATCATGTTTCATAAAAAAACAGGCTGTTTTATGATGGGATTTCAACCACACGATACAACGCTCAGAATTTAAATAGTTCCCTGGGCCACTTCTCTCAAATTCAAGCAAATTCTCAAGTCAACACAGGCCCTTGGTATGTTATTTTCTATGGAACCACATTTAAGCGAGGCAACCCTCTTGATGTGCTTGGAGGATGTGTAATTCCCAGGGGTGTGTAGGATTGCAGGTATAAGTGTGAAGGACAGGAAGAAAGGGTACATTCTCCCACTAGGGTTTGATGACAGGCTGCTGCAACCTCCCACTGGAAAGAATCGGTGGGTTAGTGCAGCCTGGTGACAACCCTTCGGCTTGGCATATATACCAGCTCCGGGAGCTGTGGCAAGGAGTCTTACATCTACGTATCTCACCACTGAACACAATCCTGACTATGCAGACACTCTGTCACTAGTTATTTATTCAAATTCATCTAACCGCCCTCAGTGCCTTGTGCATGGAGCCTTTGGCCCATCCTCCCATCTCCAAGATGGTTTAAGGGGGCCATCAGGAAGGGAAAAGAAAATCCCTTCGTTTTCACAAAATTAAAAGCCACACGTTTAAAATGCATACGAATGCAGGAGGTGAGTGTGGGGGAAAAAACTACACTTTTAATTTGAGCCTCAGGCCTGTTGCAAACTCATTTTAACTGGAGGCAAGTTTCTCAGCCTCTCCTCTCTGAATTTCAGCTTCCACACCTGTAATTAAAGCAGCTGTTTCTGCCATCTCTTCAGTGACATGACACAGATCCCCTGAGACTGGGATAATGGGCAGAACACAGGGAAACAGAGAACATTAGTTGTGTTGTGTCCACACACACACACACACACGCACACATGCGTATGCGGCCTCTGGACAATTTCAGCCATGGAAAACCAGTCTGGCTCCCACCCTCCGCCCCCCATCTCTCTTCCATATGAGACACGAGGCCTTGGCAGGGCTGGGGTGTGGTTGAGGTGATCTCTCACCTTGCAAGTGGCAGGAAGCCAGCTCTGTCCAGAGGAGTAAGCTTCCATTTTCTCTGCTAGCTCCGCGTAATGCCTTTTGCTCTTATGTCTGTCCATTTCATATCATAATAAAGGTAAGATTGCTCAGAACACGGAAGATATAATTTGGCCAAGTATAAACAGCACCAAAAAAATTGCTGAATCCGAGGTTGATTACCCTGTCAGTGGAGATTTGAGTGCAGGTTTGGGGATAACGAGTTATCACAGGATTCCACAGGCTGAATCACCTCCTCGGATCCTAAGAGCAGCTGGTGACATTTAACTCATTCATGGCTTCATTATAGCAGAGTTTAGGTTCTGGGTTATTTCCACGGTGACATGACGTTTCTCGACACTACCAGTATATTTTCACGTCCTGCTATATCATGATTGTAAAAGCTGCTTATGTCACAGTGATGATCTAAATGGAAAAGTTTTGGAGACAGATACAGAAAACAGTAGAGGAAGAAATATGTGGGTGGTCGTCCCACATTTCTGATCAACGTTTTCTCTGTTGAAAAAGATAGAATAGCGAGTAAATAACTGCTCAGTGGTTTTAAAATTAAATCCAGCATGTAAAACGACACAAGCACTCTATATCACACCATCAAGTCATGATTCACAGTAGAATTTCTTGGGACTGACAAACATCTAAGAATTAGAAAACTTTTTTTGTAGTTTTCCCAAACTATTCAGTTTCAAAGTTACAAATATTTATTATTACTAGAGACACTAGAAGTCTAGAAGACGAGGCTAGAAGCCACTAGGGGTCCCCTGTGTCTTGGAGAAATCTCTGCAAAGAAGTGCTGTGTACCTGTGCTTCCCCAGATGTGATGTGTATTGTACACACCCGCGGGATCTTATTAAAATGCAGATTTAGGTTCAGTGGCGTTGGCATGTGGCTTGAGACTTTGGAGTTGTAACAAGCTCCCGGGAGAGGTTCAAGTTGCTGGTTAGTGAAACACACTTTCAGTGGCGAGGTATAGACTCCTCCCTACCAGGGGCACTAACGTTGCTAATTGCTTACTACATAAGCTGCATGGTGGGGGCTTGCTTTGGCAGGTGTAACATCAACTGTTTATCTCCAGGAGATCAGTGCTGGGTGGATGTCAGTGTTACTGTCTATTTCCTGAACTACTACAGCCGGCTGTGAAGTTCAATACAAACAAGGGCTTCGTTTGTGTCGCTGTGACCACGTGCGAGTAAGAGCTGTGTTAAATAGTAAGGGTAGTAAGCCCAAGTCAGGAATCATTTACGATCTCCAATGAAATATGAAATAGTCACAGGATGTTTTTATTCAGTTAATACAGCATTATGGGAAGCAAATTGAACATTTGGAAGATGAATGTGGAGATTTTTATTTTTAAACTTATTTTAAATCGTGTTCAAAAACAGAGCTGGTGTGTCAGGCTGTGCTATTCACACATCCACAAAAATATGTGAATGCGTTTATGCATCTTTGTGTATAATTATTTTAAAATACCTTTTTAATAAGTGTATAAACTTTAAATATCACACTGATGTTATTAAATGTCAACATCTGCACAAACGCAGATGTCCTAATACTGTTTCTTTCAAAAAAAACCCAAACAATTGTTTGTTAATAAATTATACTCCAGAGAATTTCCAATATACTCTCATAGCATTTAAAATTCCAAGGATTTTTAAATATCCAAAAAGAAAACCCATAGGTTTTTTTTCTTTTTTTTTTAAAGATGAGGGCATAACCTTTCATTTGACTAGATAATATGAATACAGAGGATATACAGATTTATCTGGCACATAATATTACATAGTTTGAACTTTTTATTCATATACGGTAAAGCTAAATAAATAAAGCAATAGCATGAAGAAAAGCAAATACTAATTTAAGAGCTGTATATATATTTTCTTTAACATTATCTACAGTTAATACATTTGAGGCATGATTAAAGACAGTATACATGTTATGAAAGATGTTCATTTTATTATTGTCTCCAAATAATGAGCTTAATCTTTAATTTGTTATAAATTACCCATCCCCCCCAAAAAAAGAGTAAGGCCATTTAGGTGGCTTATTTCTTTATATTTGTATTTAGAAAAGGATTGTTAGATTGACTTGAAGATTCTGACTGTGTCTTTCATGAATGTAGAATACTTGACATTTTCAAATTTGACTATGTAGATAATGGCTCCCTCTACTGGTCAAACTATGTTGGTGATATGTATGCAAAGTATTTGAATAACCCAAATGTCACAACACTGAAAAAGAAAACATTCGACACTCACAAGAATTGACTAGATTAGAAATACATTGTAATGATCTCAAAACAAAGAGAATTGTGCATGTAAGGAAAACTTAATTCATTTATACAAAAGTAATTCTCTTCCTTGTCTATTTGCTAGCAATTATAGTACAAATATAGTAACAACCAAAAACATGTATTTGATTACAAAAAAAGCACTTTATCTTACAACACTTATGACTCTTTTCTAAGCTAAATGATATAATGAAATATCAGCTTTTTAATGAAATTCTAGATTGCTTCCAGTTGAAAAATATCTATTTTGGCCCATACAGTTTATCTTTCTAGCACAATTTTGCATTTTCTGAAAGTAAAGGACATCTCTCATATTCCTAATTAAACATTCAAAAATTTAATTAATTCAATTGATTTATCTAATTTTATAATACTTGATACTGCTATTGTTTTTATCTCCAAATTGTTCACAAATTCATTTCAAGCCAGAGAACAAAGAAACTGTTTCTTGTTTCTATGCTACTATGTAACCACATTGTAGACCATATAGAGCTTATAAGGGAATTTTTTAAAAACTTGCACAGTATATAATCTTTTTCTCATTTATGGAATATGCTTTTGTTTATAGCGTTTCCTTCTTTAAAATCTGCTTTGTCATAAAAATCATGATTTTTAATGATTTGAAAAGTTAACAACTTGGCAAGTTCCAAGCTTTTGCTCTGCTTGCTGATAACAGTGATCAAATTCTTCTTATTTTGCAGAGGGAAAAAAAAGCACAAGAATGTAAAGTTATTGTCCCAGCAAAATCCACACAGTTATTACTTGGTAGATTGCCTCTTGAATGTCAAATCAGAGCTCATTCAGCTAGAACCATCTCAGTGATGCCTTTCAAGGCTTATAGGACCACATTTTTGCTACACCTGGCATCCTTCAACATCTCTCCACAAAAGGTGTTTCTGTACTCAGACTCAGACTCTGAATTCTGCCTATCTTTGTGGAACTAATAATTTTCTTTTTGAATCATATTAATTTTTAATTCTTTTTGCTCTGGCTATTCCTCAAACCATCAACAGTTGAGTTTGCAGAAGATTAATACACGTAATTTACAATCAAATTACAATTTCCAACACAATCCTCTCGGAACCTGGAGATTCGGGGTTCTCCCTTTTGCCTCCATTCTTTAAAAATATTATTACAGACATTTTCATAATCTTCTCTTGCAAATAAAAAACTGGTAACAGTTCAGATGATCATACTGCATTCACCACAAAGTATACATCATTGGTATGAGCACATTTTGAGAAGTCAAGTTGGTAATAAAAACTATAAAACATGCAAATTCCTCCATTCGTAATGAAGATTTGCTCTTTTGAATAGCACCTTAACAAGAGGATGTGAAAATACTGTGTTTCTATGTGTAGATTATAAATCCATTTAGAATTGTAATGGCCCTTGAGCCTTTCGAAATGTAAAAGTATTACCATAAAGGGTTCTCAAAGCAAAAGAAGTATTATGCAAATGAAATGGGTCTCTAGAATTAGAACTTTGGGCGCAAGTGGCTAGCGGTCTGAAAAGTTTAACTTATGTTGAACATTTAACAAGAGAAGAGAATAATCTTACTTTTGCTAAGCTTTTTCTGACGGGAGAGCAGGTTCGATAGCCAAAAATGGCCTTTAATTTTTAATTAAATGTAAGCCTGAAAGACAAGTGGCTTGAAGACACCTTCAGGCATGATTTAATAGCTCATTAATACCTGTCTGAACCTTGTGTTTCAGTTTAGCACACATTAATGGAAGTAAAAATAATCTTAAGAGTATCTCTCCATAAGATTTAATCGACCCAGTCTGAGGATTTTGAGATCTTCTGGAGCTCACCTAACACAGCTTTAGTCAGGAAGTCAATCCTGTAACACTTGCCACTAGTGGTCACCTAGTTTGTACTTGAATGCTTTCAGGAAGGGGTAATTTACAATTTTCAAGATATTACTAAGCAATATAACTTTAAGAAAGTTTATAGGTCATACAAAAGAAAGTGTTACCTTTTAACTTCCACCCATTGCTTCTTGTTTTGCTTCTTGGGAAAAGTTGGTAGGTTTACTTCCTATCCATTCAATAGTTTCTCATCCGGTCTAGTCACAAAATATTGTATTATTCCGGTTTCATATTTCTGAATGTTTCTTAGTTTGTTAATATTTTCCAGAACAGTACAGTCTAGAGTGTATAGGCGAGAGTTGGGCAATTTTTTACATGCAGTTCATAAAATTAAATAATGTAGGAAAAAGTGAATTTGACATCATTACACATAAAATGTTTAAATATGTTCATTTGGTATAATACCCATATGCTCAAATATCTTTGTAGCACTTTGATATAAGTAAAAAATTAAATAATGCCAGTGCTTAGGACAGCTTATTGGTCATTCTCATAACATTTTGCAAAAATTATAGATTGAGACAGGTTGGAAGAGATTGATAATTAATTATAAAAGTTATTGTTATAAGATTATTAAAGACAGTCATAGTTTTCTTTGAGATACAAAATGAGGCTCTAGCCACCTAGTTTCCCTCCCCAAAGGATCACTTTTACCAGCCTCTGTGCCTCCTTTCCTAAATATTGTAATTCCTATTGCATTTGAAAAATGTTTTTAATCGTGAGAATACATTTCATTTAATGCTGCATGTAAATAAAGTAATGGACAGGTAAAATGATAACAAAAAGTGGGATTATCTTTGAGATTTGAATTACTTTCACTTGGACGTTTCATAATTTCTTGTTCATAGGAAATAAGATGTTTACCCTTTAGACTTTCTAGTTTCAAAGATGGGAAGGATAAATCCGTCTCCTGCTGAGAAAATTTTCAAAGAAGTTATAGAGTTTTCAAAGTACTTATAGCCAACAATTCTAAAGATGTCTTTCTCAAATAGTGTGAGATGATTTGTAAACTAATCATTTGATAGAGATTATAGTCTTTTCTATAGGAAATGGGTTTTTAGATCTAAATTGTCAGTGCTGCGCGGTGTCTTTATTTAGTCTTCTGATTGTTTGTTGATATGACGTGTCCCTTGGATATAGAAATTTCAGAAAGAGTGATAATAGCTTCATGAAGAGTGGATGGACTCATAGCCAGATCTTCCAAAAGATTATATGCACTATGGAATGCACTTTGTTAAAATGATTTTACCTTAAATAATTGTTGAATTCAACTTCTTGAGTAAGTAGTTTCCAAAATCAACTACAAATTTTTTGTTCCTGTTTACTCATTTTTATATCCTAAATGGAAGCTGCAGTTCATTGCTACAACAATTACAACTTTGCATGTGTCCCTGAATGTCCAGTGAGTAAAATGATTTTTCTGATTGTTGAACGTCCATAGTGAAGGTTTGTTTTTTAACTGTAAAATTATACTGTTACCAGATATTTCTGACTCTGTCATATAGTTAAATCTTGTATGAGTTCCTTATTTGGAAATTCATATGATATCTATTTATATGATATTGACTATTGTGATCATTGCTATTTAAAAGTAAAGTATAACTTTTTAGTCTTTTTGCAACGAAAGATTGGTGATTGTCTATGTGTGGCATATATACATATATATAAATATATAAATACTTATTTATATATAAAGTAAGAGTTCCTTATCTTTTTTATATCAGGCTGCTATAACAGATACCATAGCTGGGTGGTTTATATAACAAACATTTATTTCTCAGTACCAGAGGCTAGAAAATCCGGGAGATCTGGTGTCTAGTGAGAGTTCTCTTTCTAATTTGAATATAGTCACCTGTATACTATATACCTGTATACTGTATACGCACATGGTTGGGGAGAAGTGGGGGGGAGAGAGAGAGAAGCAAACTCTCTTTTTATCAAGACACTAATTTCATCACAAGGGTTCCACGCCCATGACCTAATCACTCCGCAAAGGCCCCATCTTCAGTGTAACCCTATTACACTGGGAAATAGGGTTACAATATATAATCTGGGGGGAACACAAACATCCACTTATAGCATTTCTCAAAATGAATCATACACCTTTATGTAAAACACAAAACTGTAAAACTCTTGGAAGAAAACATAGGAGAAAACCTAGATGACCCTGGGTATGAGGATGACTTTTCAGATACAACCCCAAAGGCACAACCTATGAAAGAAAGAATTGATCAAAATTGACAGCCTCTGTTCTGCAAAAGACACTGTCAAGAAAATGCAAAGACAAGCTGCAGAGCAGGAGAACACATTTACACAAGACTTAGTTGATAACAAACTGTTATTCAAGATATACAAAGAAACCTTTAAAACTTCACAACAACAAAACAACCCCCCCCAAAAAATGAGAAAGAGCCACGTCCAGTAGTCTCAACTGTTCAGGAGGCTGAGGTAGAACTGCTTACACTCAGGAGTTTGAGTTCAGCCAGGGCAGCATAGCAAGATGCTATACCCAAATAAAAGGGCCAAAGACCTAAACAGACACCTCAACAAAGAAAAGATACAGATGGCAGATAAGCCTATGAAAAGATGCTCCTTATCACATGCCATTAGGAAATAAACATTAAAACAATAACAATATATTACTGTATCCTTATTAGAATGACCAAAACCAGAATACTGATAACACCACACACCGACCAGGATGGAGAGCAGAATTCTCATTGTTGGTGTGAATACAAAATGATACAGCTACTTGAGAAGAGAACTGGGCAGTTTCTGACAAAACTAAATGTATTCTTACCATGTGACCCAGCAGTGGTATTTTTTGGTATTCACTCATGTAAATTGCAAACTTACATCTAAACTTACTGTGCATGGATATTAGAACAGCTTTATTCATCATTAGAAAACCTAGAAGTAATCAAATCAGTCTTCAGTAGGTGAATGGATAAATAAACTGATACACCCAGACAATGGAGTACCATGCCACACTGAGAGAAATAAACTATCAAGTCATGAAAAAATGTGAAAGAGTATTAAATGCATATTACTAAGTCAAAAAAATCAATCTGAAAAGTCTACATAGCGTAAGATTACAACTATGTGACATTCTGAAAAAGATAAAATCACGGAGAGAGCAAAAATATTAGTGTTGCCCAGGCACAGAGAGGAGCAAGAAAAGGAAGAAAAGGGAGAGCAACGAGGAATTTTAGGGCAAAATGAAACTATCCCGTTATGGTGGACCTACTCAATGTACATCGTACTCATACTCTCAAGATTAAAAAAAAAAATTATAAGTTATGCCCCAACAAACATAAATTCAAAAATAAAAGGTGACTATGAAGCCAGGTGCAAAGATATCAGCATAATAACATTGGAAATATATAAGGAAACAGGGTGTTAAGATGCTACCAGAGGAGCACAGTAATTCTCTGGCAATGGATCCTAACCAGAATGAAATATTCAAAATGTCAGATAAAGAATTAAAAATACTGGTTTTAAAAAGGTTCAATGAGAATTAAGAGAAATCTAACAGAAAAAATATAAAGAAATCAGAAAATCAATTTGGGATATGAGTGAGAAATTTACCAAGGATATACATATCTAAAAACAAGCATACAGACTTCTGTAAATGAAAAAAAAAAATCAGTGAAGGAATTGAAAGCTTCAGCAATAGACTAGCCAAAGTAGAAGAGATAGTCTCAGAACTTGAAGACAACTCTTTTGAATTAGGCCAGTGAGACAAAAATAAAGAAAGAAAAATGAACAAAGACTTCAAGAAGGGTGGAATGACATAAAAACAACCAAACTGACTATTCTTCAGGTAGAAGAAAAAGCAAAAATCTTAGAAAATCTATTTAAAGAAATAATTGAAAAAGCTTTCTAACTACCAAAAAAATTTAGACACCTAGATACAATAGGCCCAGCAAACAGTAGACAAATACATCGCAAGATGGACTTCTTAACCATTGCAGTCATCTGACTGTCTAAAGTCAACATAAAGGAAAAATCTTAAAATCACCAAGAGAGACATATCTAGTCAGCTACAAAAGAAACCTTATCGGGCTAACAGTGATCTTCTCAGCAGACACCTTACAAGCCAGAAGAGATTGAGACCCTATTTCCAGGGTGCTTAAAAACAAAACAAAACAACAACAACAACAACAAAATAAAACTGTCAACCACAAATTTTACATACTGCCAGAATAAGCTTTATAAATAAGGAGAAATAAAGTTTTTCCTGAGCTAATGCTCAGAAAGTTTGTCATGACGAAACTGACCCTACATGGATGCATCAAAAGAGTTCTAAACATGGAAATGAATGATCAGTGTTTGTCATCATAAAAACACTTGAAAGTACAAAACTCACAGGTCTTATAAAACAACTACCCAAGGAGAGAGAGAAAGAAATCTAGCAGTACATTGCAAAACTCCACCAAACCACAATGAGAAACAAAGAATAAAAATCCACAAAACAACTAGATAACAACATTATAACAAAAACAAAGCCTTGCATATTAATGTTAAACTCAAAATGTAATGGATTAAATGCTCCACTTGAAAGATCTAGATTGGAAGAATGGATGAAATAAAGAACCAGTTTTGTTCTGATTAAGAAAAACTTACCTTTTTGGTAAAGACATTTACAGACTGAAGATAAAGCACAGGAAAAAGATATTCCACACAAATGGAAGCCAAAAATGAGTAAAAGTGGCCATGCTTATATCATATAAAATTAACTTTAAATCAAAAACGGTAAAAATGGCAAAAAGGTCATTTATATATTGATAAAAGGATTAGAACATCAAGAGGATATAACAATTATATGCATATATATATATGCATCTAAGAGTGAAGCAATCAGATTTATAAAACAAATATTACTAGGCCTACAGAAAGAGGTATCAACATAATAATAATGAGGAATTTTGACATCCCACTTACAGCACTAGACAGGTTGTCAAGATAGAAAATCAGGGGAAAAAAAACTTTGACTTAAATTTGACTTTCAATCAAAAGGATTTAATAGAAATTTACAGAATATTCTTTCTAACAATCACAGAATATACATTATTCTCATCAGCATATGGAGTATTGTCTAAGATAGAATATTCAGAGGCAAAAATAACCTCAATAAATTTTTAAAAACTAGACATCATATCAAATATTTTCTCCAACCACAGTGAAATAACCAATAGAAATTCTCAAAACTACACAAACAACACACTCGTAAACAACCTTTGGTTCAACGATGAAATTAAGATGAAAATTTAAAAAATTTTTTGAAATGAATAAATAATGGATACACAATATACCAAAATTTCTGGTATACACAAAGGAAGTGCTAAGGAGAAAATTTATAGCATTAAATGCCTACATGAAAAAAGTGGAAAGATCACAAATTAACAACTTAACATTGCATGTCAAAGAACTAGAAAAACAAACAAACAAAAAATAAAACCGAAAGCTAGCAGAAAAAAAGAAATAACAATTAGAACAAGACTAAATAAAATTTACACACACACACACACAAATCTCAATAAAATTAAAAATTGGTTCTTTAAAAAAGATTAACAGAATTGATAAACTTCTAGCTAGACTAACCAAGAAAAAAAGAAAGAGGATGCTTTCCCCACCGCCCAAAAGCAGACATTGCAAATTATAACACAGAAATGCAAAAGATCACCAGAGACTACTATGAAAAACTCTACATTCAAAAATTTAAAAACCTAGAGGAAATGAATACATTCCTGGAAACATAGAACCTGCCCAGATTGAACCAGGAGGAAATAGAAGTCTGAAATAGAACAATAACAAGTAGTGGTATTGAATCAGTAATTTAAAATATTCCAACAATTTAAAAAGTCCAGAACCAGATGGATTCACAGCTGAATTCTACCAAACATACAAAGAACAACTAGTACCAATCATTCTGAAACTGTTTCAGAAAATCTAGGAGAAGGGAATCATCCCTAACTCATATGAAGTCAATACCACCAAAGCCAGACAAGGACATAACAACAAAACAGAAGACTATAGACCAATATCTATGATCAACATAGACTTTTAAAAATCCACAACAAAATACAAGCAAACTGAATCCAACAGCATATCAAAAATTTAGTACATCATGAATTTCATCACAAGGATGCAGGGATGTTTCAACATATGCAAATAAATAAAATATGAGCAGAATTAAGGCCAAAACCATCAACAGATAAAATTAAGCATCTCTTCATGAAAAAAAAAACTCTTAAACTAGGCATAGAATGAACATATCTCAAAATAAAAGGCTATACACAACAAACCCACAGCCAATATCATACTGAACAGAGAAAAGTTGAAAACTATCTTTTTAATAACTGGAACAAGTCAAGAATGCCCACTTTTCTCACTCCTATTCAACATAGGACTAGAAGTCTTAGAGCAATTAGACAAGAGAAAGAAATAAAGGGCATTCATACTAGAAAAGAGGAAATTAAATTGTCCCTGTTCACGATAATGTGATCTTGTACCTGGAAAACCTAAAGACTCCTTCAAAAAACTCTTAGATTTGATAAATGAATTCAGTAAAGATTCAGGATACAAAGTCAATACATAAAAATCAGTAGCATTTCTATGCACCAATAACAATCAAGCTGAGAACAAAATCAATAATTTGAGGTCATATGATGTGATGCCTCTAGCTTTGTTGTTTTTACTTAGGATTGTTTTGGCTACATAAGTTTTTTTGTTGTTGTTGTTTGTTTTTGTGTATGTTTTGTTTTAGTTCCATAAAAATTTTAGCATTTTTTTCTAATTCTGCCAAAAATAAAGATGGTATTTTGATAGGGATTGCCAATTACAATAGCAATGATCCTATTCATGATAGCTACAAAATATATAAAATACCTAGGAATATATTTAGCTAAGGGTGTAAAATATTTGTACATGGAAAATTATAAAACACCGATGAAAGAAATTGTAGATGTCACATACAAACAAACAAAATTCCATGTCCATGTATTGGAAGAATTAATATCATTAAAGTGACCACACAACACAAAACAATCTACAGATTCAATGCAATTTTTATCAAAATGCCAATGTAATTTTCACAGTTAGAAAAAAATGCTAAAATTTTTATGGAACTAAAACAAAACATACACAAAAACAAACAACAACAACAAAAAAACTTATGTAGCCAAAACAATCCTAAGTAAAAACAACAAAACTAGAGACATCACATCATATGACCTCAAATTATTGATTTTGTTCTCAGCTTGATTGTTATTGGTGCATAG
>CAUYQG010017712.1:0-21882 GCA_963574415.1 Tarsius wallacei
AGCCGGGCGTGGTAGTGCGCGCCTGTAGTTCCAGCTACTTGGAAGGCTGAGGCGGAAGGATCGCCGGAGCCCAGCAGGTCGAGGCTGCGGTGGCCGGGAGCGGCCACTGCACTCCAGTCTGGGCGACAGAATGAGACTCCAACTCAAAAAAATAAAAAAATAAAGATACATGTCAAGTTTGATAGCTTTTGATACAAATTGAATAATAACAACCTAAATATTAAAAGCATGTTTTCTCCAGATGTGCTGATGTCTCGATAGGTTCTTTTTTTACATCAAGGGAAACAAGGTTCATACAACTGCTTATCAGATTTACAGCTTGTAAAACATGTCCTGGACAAAACAGCAGCTTGTCCAGTAGGTGTTATCTGATCAAAAATACTTCATGCACACAAAAAAGAATTATATGAAAATGTGATGGATGGAAAAACAATCACCGTAGACATTAATTAATGCCTTAAATGAGGAGACAAAACTAAATTAAAGTTATTTGGACCACATTAAAAGTCTACTTTTCAGACTAGTGGTTCTCAATTGCTCTCAAATTTAATTGTTCTGAGGTAGAGGCCAGACATCAGGATTTTTTTTTTTTTAAGTTCCACAGATGATTCCAATGTGTGGTCAGAGTTGGGAATTAACATATTATATTAACAAGAAAAACTAAAATGGCAAATGAGGTATAACTTCAAATATATTACTCCAAAAATTCCAAAAATATAATTCTCAAAATACAATAATAAACCCAGAAGGAAAAAAATTAAAGAGCCTTAAAAGTCTCACCTTAGCCGGGCTTGGTGGCTCAGCCTGTAATTCCAGCGCTTTGGAAGCTGAGGTGAGTGGATTGCCTGAGCCCGTGGGTTCGAGACCTGCCTGGGCAACTTGGCGAGACCTCATCTCTACAATAAATCAAAAAATTAACTGCGCGTGGTAGTGCGCGCCTGTAGTTCCAGCTACTTGGAAGGCAGAGGCGGAAGGATCGTGGAAACCCAGCAGGTCAAGGCTGCGGTGGCCGGGAGCAGCCACTCCACTCCAGTCTGGGCGACAGAGTGAGACTCCAACTCAAAAAAAAAAAAAGGCTCACCTTGATCATCCAAATGGTCATCTAGTTTGGTTTAACACTTGATCAATAATCAATCATGTTTCTGCTAAGGTGAATCTTCTAAAATTCTGTCAAATTGTTCCCACACCCTCCAGGCACCACAATCTCATAAACCTCATCCCTCAGAGTACTTAATTATGTTGTTGTGTTTTTCTTTCATTCACTGCTATTCTACCTGTACTGAATCTAGTGCCAAAGTTTTCTGAGATCATACAGGATACAAAAGACATAATCATAACCTTTTTTTAATATCATGATGCTGATATAGTCAAGAAGCCATTCCTAGATTAGCCTACAAAAAAAGAGGAGGTCGTCTTTGTTGAAAATTTAAATTTTTTGCAATTAATTGAGGTAAGAAATCATTTGTTTGCTAAAGGATCCAGAATTTAACATTTTAGTAAGTCATGAAGATTCTCCGATTATGTAGGGAAAGAACGTATTCATTAGTCAAACTGTAGTCATTAGGCTTTCAATTCTGATAGCAATGAAACTATGGTTTCGCCATGCAATCACCAAAAGAAGAGGAAAAGGATGATAGCTTGGATCACGATTAGATCTTTAAACCTCTTTTTTTTTTTTTTTTTGAGTTTATAAACAATTATACTTCAACGTAGCACATCTGCCACTATTATTTCTATTTCATAAAGAAATATGAATACTGTCTCTTTATTAAGGATCCTAGAAAAAAACTGGTGTCAAAATGTACCTTCCATTAAGGATAACTAAAATTAAATAAAAAGGACACAGAGGTGTGTTGATTTATAGTAAATTCCATTTTTGTGGTATAAGTATTCCCATCATGGCAGAGTTCAGGCTACTAAAGTGAAGTGGACCAGCTGGCAAAATTCCTGAAAATCTGACAACAGATTCTGGTGAGCCAATACAAGAGGACTTCAGCATACCACCATCTATTGGTATCCAATCTACCACACCAAGTCACTGTTGTGTATGTACTGAAAGCTGGTCCCCATAGAAGCTGTCATTATCTACCCCAAAATGCTAACATTTCTTGAGTTTATATTTCATGGGAAGACATGACTTGAAGGAGAAATTCCCCAATCAGGATTTATATCCTTTATTCTATGCTGCCTCACAGGACTCAACATGGATTGATAATCTCATTCCCTCATTCTTAAGATAAATTCAGCTCAGCAGTTTTAATTTGGGCACGGACTTGTGGTATTATTCTGTCCCAAAAGTTGTCAGATTTTAATCCTAGCTCTTCAGGTTCAGATGTTTTGCAGCTTTGGAGGAACCATCACGATGCCCAAGTCTTCATTTACAGACCACTGTTTAGGAACAATGCACTTTCCATCAAGCAGGAGCAGGGCTGTTCTTACAATGGAAAGTGCTAGAATGACATTCTAGAATTTCTCATTAGGAATTATGCGAGACAGAAAGATATTTCTGTAATATAAATTGCAAAAGAGATCAGTTAGATGGCCCTGTGAAATTTAGTGTTCAATTGATAACCAAATATTTGTCTATATAAATTGTATGTAATAAAATAAATCATATTTTTGACAATTTTTTTTAAGTCGGGAGGGAACTCTCATAAGGTCGTCCAATTCTCAGTAGGTACCAGAGAAACCAGAAGAGACAGAAGAGACAGGAAAGAACATTTAATATTCATTAGTTTGTGAGATTTTGTTGTAATGAGTCACTCTGTTGAGCTATTTTCCAACAATTCCTCCTGGATCTCTTCAGGAGAGGGTTGAGACCTAAGAGACAAAGAGAGAGGGAAGTTCTCACCACCTTTTTAAATAACCTTTGCTTGTTTGTCCCTTACCAAATACATCTCGTCATAGACAGTGGGAGTGCTTTACTCACCTAGTAAAAGACTAAAGAGATATTGAGGGAAGAGACCAATACTCTAACTGAACCTGAGACAGAGGGGAATTCATTACAGGCTTATACAGTGCAAAATGTGTTCTCTCAAACAAAGCAAAGATTCGACCTTGTACTGGGTTTGGGGAAAGCATGAGGATTGGCTGGGTTTTGGAAATGGGAGTGTATAGGTATTGACTGATTCTCAGAAGTATAAGTACCAGAGCAAAACCACTGCTGGTTGTTTGAAAAGGGCTTACAACAAGTTTTGTGACTACTTGCCTACAACTTGGGACTAAGACCAAAGAACAATCATTCTTTTACTTCCTTTTATTAACATAGAAAATGGGAGCATTTTAGTCTCAGAAAATAAAATCTGAAACAGTGATTATTAGGATTAAGTGTAGAATTTCTTATAGATGATACTTTCCTATTACATTTCATGAGAAAACATGTTATCTTTAAAAATTAAGATTTTTTTACTTTATTAATAACAGAATGTTATTTACTAATATACTAATAATGCATTATGTTTATATAATTAATC
The DNA here is from genome assembly GCA_963574415.1 of Tarsius wallacei. NCBI lineage: Eukaryota > Metazoa > Chordata > Mammalia > Primates > Tarsiidae > Tarsius > Tarsius wallacei. The sequence continues at coordinate 3,474 of CAUYQG010017712.1, forward strand.
AAATCTCTAATAATTCCAATAAAGTGATTAAGTCTAGGTTTTTAAAATAAATATTAGTTTACATATTTGAAGTTAATGTGAGAGTATACCTAATGCGAACAAAGTTAAAATGTTAAAACATGGTCTACTGCATGTGAACATTTAAGAAGTTTCTGTCCTGTCTTTATCTGCTTCCAAAAGTGGAAATTTGAGAATCAGCTAGATCTGTTCAAAATCCAATTCTATTAGTTACTAGATGTGTAACTATATTTTCTTCCTTAATAAAGCAAAGGGTATAATAATTTTCAAGCTTTGAGAATAATATAAGAAATATCTGCATTCATATACAACTTATTGCTGAACTTATAAACAGAAATGAAATGGAAGAATATTAAATTATAATCTCCCATGTCAAGGGTTGTTGCTAAATAATGACGATAATTATAAAATTTCTTCAACTTCTAGTTCTGCTTTGCCAATATATATGTATGTCATTTTTATATATGGCTTCTATTTTCTTCACAATTGACATCACAGGCTGAGACAGAAGTTCTCCCACTTTCAGCTGAGACTCACAGCAGATGAGCCACCTGCCTTCAGTAAAAGGATCTGGTCTATTTCTTCCCCTCATTTTATTTTTCTTTCTTCCTTATCCAATAGCTGCTTTTTTCTTAGCCTTCCAGGACCAAATGTATAGCAAGAGGAAGAAGAAGTAAAAGAGATGAGAAAGAACATACAAGGAGGAGCTGATACCAATCCTACTGAAAGTATTCCAGGTAATTGAGAAAGATGGAATTCTCCCCAAATCATTTTATGAAGTTAACATCACACTGATACCCAAACTGGGTAAAGATCCAACAAAAAAAAGAGAACCACAGGCCAATATCCCTTTGAACATAGATGCAAAAAACCTCAACAAGATTCTAGCAAATGGGATCCAAAAACACATCTCAAAAATCATTCACCATGACTAGTAGGCTTCATCCCCAGGATGCAGGTCTGATTCAACATCCGTAAGACCACAAATGTAATTAAATACATCAACAGTTATAAAAACAAGAACCACACGGTTATATCATTAGATGCAGAAAAAGCTTTTGATAAAATCCAGCATCCCTTCTTGATAAAAACCCTTAAACACCTAGGTATAGAAGGAACATACCTCAAAATAGTAAGCACCATCTACGGTAAACCCACATCTAGCATATTGCTAAATGGACAGAAACTGGAAACATTTCCCTGAAAACTGGAACAAGACAAGGCTGCCCACTCTCATTCCTCTTGTTCAACATTGTGTTGGAAGTCCTAGCTAGAACAATTAGACAAGAGGAGATCAAGGGTATCCAAATAGGAAAAGAGGAAGTCAAGTTATCCCTCTTTGCTGATGATATGATCATATACCTTGAAAATCCAAGAGAATCTGTCAAAAATCTGCTTGCACTGATAAAGGACTTTGGCAAAGTCTCGGGGTACAAAATAAATGGGCAAAAGACAGTTGCATTCTTATACAGCAACAACAAGCAGGTGGAGAACCAAATAAAAAGCACAATCCTATTCACAATAGCAACCCAAAAAAAATGAAATACTTTGGCATCTTCCTAACCAGAGAAGTAAAAGAAATTTACAATGAGAACTAAAAAACACTGCTCAAAGAAATCCAAGAAGACACAAACAAATGGAAAAATATTCCATGCTCATGAATAAGAAGAATCAACAATGTTAAGATGTCCATCCTACCAAAGGCAATCTACAGATTCAACGCAACACCCATTAAATTACCAACATCATTCTTCTCAGACCTGGAAATGACAATACAGAAAATCATATGGAAACATAAATGACCATGAATAGCCAAAATAATCTTTAGCAAAAGAAACAAAGCGAGAGGTAATCACACTTCCAGGCTTCAAACTTTACTATAAGGCTACAATAATCAAAACAGCCTGGTATTGGTACAAGAAGAGGCATGTGGGCCAATGGAACAGGATAGAAATTCCAGAAGCAAAGCCTCAATTTCTCAACCAACTCATCTTTGACAAAACCTCTAACAACAACCACTGGGAAGAGGAGAACCTATTCAGTAAATGGTGCTGGGAAAACTGGCTGAGCATATGCAGAAGATTGAAACAGGACCCCTACCCATCACCATACACAAAAATTAACTCTAAATGGATCAAACACCTAAACATAAAACCTCAAACCATAATAAGAATCTTAGAAAATGCAGGAGACATCCTTATGGAATTTGGAAGTTGTAACCCATTCCTGATCAAAATCCCAAGTGCCCATACTGTAAAAGATAGACATGTGGGACCTTATCAAACTGACAAGCTTCTGCAAAGCAAAAGAAATCATCAAGAGAGTGGGGAGACAGGCCACAGAATGGGAAAAAATATTTGCCAACTGTATATCTGACAGAGGCCTAACATCTAGGATCTACAAGGAACGCAAATGCACCGAAAGGAGAAAAACAAAGTGCCATTAAAAAGTGAGCAGGCTGGGCTCGGTGCTCAGCCTGTAATCCCAGCACTTTGGGAGGCCGAAGCAAGTGGATTGCCTGAGACCATGGGTTCGAGACCAGCCCGGGCAACCTGGTAAGACCTCGTCTCTACAATAAGAAAAATAGAAATAAAAATTAGCTGGGCATGGTAGTGCATGCCTGTAGTTCCAGCTTCTTGGAAGGCTAAGACAGGAGGATCGCTGGAGCCCAGCAGGTTGACACTGGGGCGACCATGAGCAAGCATGCTACTGAACTCCAGCCTGGGCAATGGGGTGAGATTCCAACTCCACAAAAAAAAAAAGTGGGCCAAAGACGTGAATAGATGCTTCTCAAAAGAAGACACACGGACAGCCAACAGATACATGAAAAAGTGCTCAGCCTCACTAATCCTCAGAGAAATGCAAATCAAAACCACGTTGAGATATCACTTAACCCCAGTAAGAATAGCCATCATTAATTAAATAAACAACAACAGATGCTGGAAAGGATGAAGGATGCAGTGAACAGGGAATACTTCTATATTGCTGGTGGGAAAGCAAACTGGTGCAACCTCTTTGGAAGACAGTGTGGTAATTTCTGAAAGAACTAGAAATTGGCCTTCCATATGACCCAGCAATTCCCTTATTGGGAATATACCTGGAGGAACTCAAGTCATTCTACCAAAAAGATACCTGCACACGCATATTTGTTGCAGCTCTATTCACAATAGCAAAAACATGGAACCAACAAAGCTGCCCATCGAAGCTGGACTGTGTAAAAAAAATGTGGTGCATATACAAAATGGAATATTATGCAGCCATAAATAAATACAAACATATGGACTTTGCAGCAACTTGGATGGATTTAGAGTCTATCATACTCTGCAATCTATCACAGAAACAAAGAGCAGAGCACCATATGTTTTCACTCAGAAGCAGACCTTGAACAATTATCATAATACTATTAGAAAGGAATTGGCAGTACTGGGAAACTGCCAGGGGAGGAGGAGTGGGATTGGCAGATGAGGGAAGCTGCGAGGGGAGGGAGGGACACTCCTCATCAACAAGGGTGCCTGCATAATGAAAATTTGTATACCTAACCCTAAATTGTACCCCACATCTTTAAAATAAAGAGAAAAAAGAAAAAGAAAAATTATAGTTAATGGGAAAAAAAAGAAATGGGAAAGTTCTTGCTTGACTGAACTGTCATGAAAATACCCATGTTCTTCAGAGCCAGCAGATGATCAAAGAGGCTCATCCTCTCATGGGTGCTAGTATAGACTATATAGGGACTTTCTTGCTGGGCGCCTCCAACAGCAGTTCCCTTGACCAAGGCAGTGCCTACCTACGACTGGTCCTGATGTGTATGTGATTAGCCACTTACTCTGGGGTTCCCATATAAGTTATTCCTTCTTGTAGGGTTCCATGTTTACATGACTCCACACTAACGTTTCTACTGAATTTTCCCCATGACTGTAAATTATGCTCCTCTGGCCCTCTAACAAGCGCATATAAAAATTTTTTTAGATGCGGTCCTTTTCCCTTAAAGGCTGCCTTTTTTTTTTTTTTTTTTTTTTTTGAGTTGGAGTCTCACTCTGTCACCCAGGCTGGAGTGCCGTGGCCGCTCCCGGCCACCGCAGCCTCGACCTGCTGGGCTCCGGCGATCCTTCCGCCTCAGCCTTCCGAGTAGCTGGAACTACAGGCACGCGCTACCACGCCCGGCTAATTTTTTGATTTATTGTAGAGATGAGGTCTTGCTTGCCCAGGTGGGTCTCGAACCCGCGGGCTTGGGCAATCCACTCACCTCAGCCTCCCAAGGCACGGGATTACAGGCTGAGCCACCGAGCCCGGCTAGGCTGCTTTAACTTAGTCAGGTGTAACTCAGATATCGGTCCAGTCTCCAGTCTCTTCCCCAGTCATAAAGAACACACATCGAGGTCTCTGAGCCTCTAAACTCTGAGCTTTTCTCACAGGACTTGAGGTAAAGACATCTCTCCCACAACTCCCATATACCCACAGCACTCAGAGTTCTCTCCGAAAACTCTCCTCCAAAAGTCCTGCTCTCTCCCCTCTTTCTGGGTCTTAAACGTGGATTTAAGAGTCATCTGTCTGGTTATCAGATGAGGGATTAGTCTGACAATTCATTTTTTATGTAGCTCCCAATGTCTTCATGCCACAGCCAAAAGAGAGAAGAGTCCTGCTTAACTTTCTGTATACATATTAAAGTACAATTTCCTCAGACAAAATATCATCTCTGTCATGGATTATATAGATTATATTGATCACAGAGTGGCAACTTCTTTATAGTCAACTCATTCTGCATCCTTTCATTTCCCAATGTTCTTTCCATAGTAATATAATTTCTCTACTTTTTTCATCCCTCTAATAATATTTAAAATCTTCCAAGTACTTAATTATATTTTGTTTTCATCTTCAACTCAAGTATCACTCTTGGCTTTCTTACTCTCTTCATTTTTCTCTTTTTACCTTGGTAATATTGTTCAGTAACATTCCTCACCTCCACCCATTTTGAGTCAGAATGAGTGAAAAGTAGATGCAGCTTTCTCTCTGTCTCTAATTTCAGATAAATTGCTAGTCTCATTGCAAGTAGTAATCTTCACTTATCCAGTTGTCTTTCACAAATAGAGCAAAGCAGAATCTGCTTCTAAGTTAAACAAAAAGCAGAAATCATAATGTCAAATTATAATTGGCATATCCCAGACATAATCAATATTGCCTTTTGCAAGTTCCTCCCACAGCTAAAGCAAACTCTGGTTAGCGCTGGCCAAATCTTGACTAATTTGGCTTCAAGTTATTACCATACTTAATATCTCTGAATCAACACTGATGACTAAGATAAAGTGAACTACAAGAAATGATCAGTCTTCAATGTGAAAACTTTTTCACTTTGTGCCAGCTATTACTGGCGCACCTGTTTTATGTTCAGAGTGGGAAGAGAATCAAAAAATACATGGCCAATTTTGAAAGAGACGCAATGTTTTCAGTGCCTCAGAATAGCTCAAATACATAGCATTGCTTCTACTACTTATTCGAACTGCAAGACTGATTAAACATATGTGTAATGCGGGCATGCAAATAAAAAAAATTACCTTCTCACATCCCACCTCACTCTCCCAGGTTCCAGTTTAATGTGTAAGCATTGGTATTGAATCAAGTAGTGGTGGAAAGAAACCAGCAATTCAGGAAATTTTTATGGGGTGACCCAAAGAAGTCATGTGAGAGGACTTTAAGTATGTCTGATATTGCATTTGCAAGGGGCTCTAAAATAATCCAATCCAGTCCTTGTTTTCAGATGGAGAGCTCTTAGTACAAGTAGACTGCACTGGATAGCCAACATCACAGTTCAATAAAGCCTCTGTGATCAGAATCTTAGCAAACTGGGAAGCAATGGACTTTATGTTAACTAGAATCAGATTGTTTCAAGAGTCATAGTTGTAGAGCCACGAGAGGGCTCAGAAATTGGTGACAAGAAGATATCTTAAAGGGTTGTTAATGTGAATAAATCATTATCATTTGCCTGAGGAACTCACACTGGAAAGTGGAACTATGGAGAGGCATGTTCTAGAGTCATTCTTTCAACCAAGTCTGTGAGAGCCACTGGTCCTCCTAGGACTCAGGGCAAAACATAGGCTTAGATGTGCAGGGAAGACCAAAACTCACATTCAGGTATAAACTACAAGTGACTATGTAAGAACTGGGCCAAGGTCAATTACAAAGGTATGGGCATGCTGTGAAGAGACTGAAGGGTGATTCCAAACTAAGGATAAATCCTTAGGAGGAAGAAATATTCAGGATTTTTATGTACCCAAGAAATATAACATGAAAAGTGACTAGAAATCCAGGTAGGTAATAATGCATATCCAAAGAAGATTCTAAGCACTCATTCACAGAGTAGTGGAGGATGTAATCATGCAACAATTCTTTGGAGGATGAATGTACATTGTATTAGTATTACTCTGTTGATAAAGTACTCATTTCATTTCACCTCCAAGGGCAATTTTTTAAAACTCGATACAATGCCGTTTTAAATAATACACCAACATTTTCTAAAACTATTAGGTCACATTTTATTTTTCACAATTGATCAATAAGTTCCATTTCAAATCAACTTGATACAACTTAATGCAAAAACGATTTTTTTAACTATCTGGGACACAGTAACCACAATACAATGACGAACAAAACACAAGACCTATACCCTAGAACTTATAATATGACAGTGATACTATCCACTGAGCATCTAAAAATATGGTGAGCACTAGGAAACAAATGATCTGGGGGTCTACTACAAGGGAAATTCAATCTAGTCTGTGGAATCAGGAAACGACTCCTTGGTAAGTAATACCTAAATTAATATTTGAATAATTAGTAGAAGTTAGGTGAAAATGTGAAAAGGTGGTGGGGTTTTTTTAGCTGTCACTGTGCCTGGAGAGGCTCAGCTGGCATTCACTGAGATGAATTGCCCAACCAACCTATCAAATAGTGGGAAATAACCTATCATTGTTGTTTTAAGCCACTCAGTTTGGGGGTATTTCGTTATATGGCTACTTGGCCTAGGCAAGGTACTGGTAACTTGAAAATGTTATTCTGATCAACCTGAGACACTACTAACTTCAGAGTCTGGTTTTTTTTTTTATTCTTCCACAGACTAAAAACTATGAGTACCCAAGACAGAACCAGGCATTTAATTTTTGCGTGATGACAATAATGGAGGATGTTATTAGCATTTAGTCGATGGGGCCCAAGAATGTTAGACATCTGTCACCATGAGAAATGATTCAGTATCCCTCTTGATTTGAGAATATCATGCCAGACATTGTTAGGTGACAAATTTGAGACATAAGCCTCTTTTTTTTTTTTTTGAGTTGGAGTCTCACTCTGTCGCCCAGACTGGAGTGCAGTGGCCGCTCCCGGCCACTGCAGCCTCGACCTGCTGGGCTCCAGTGATCCTTCCGCCTCAGCCTTCCGAGTAGCTGGAACTACAGGCGCACGCTACCACACCCAGCTGATTTTTGATTTATTGTAGAGATGAGGTCTCGCCCTGTTGCCCAGGCGGGTCTCAAACCCGCGGGCTCAGGCAATCCACTCACCTCAGCCTCCCAAAGGCGCGGGATTACACGCTGAGCCTCTTTTTACAGATAAACACAAAGTACGCTTTATGTAGTTTTGATATCCACTATATTCCAGGATGCAAGTACTGTGAAAAGTGACATAAAATTGTATTCTTTTTTTTTTTTTTTTTTTTTGGAAGACTTACCCACAGTTGTTCATCGTTCTGAAAAATCATATCACTGGTAGCAACACCACTCAGGGTATTTGGGCTCTGGAACACACCTGTGTCAGTTTGTATTTGTACCATCAAATCCACAGGAATGTTTCAATCAGGGACATGCATCTGACTGTCTCAATATGTCTTCCAGCACCATTCTGCCAAGACATTAACATATGCAAATATATATCATTTTATATTAATTTTTTCATTTAGTTTTATGTTATCTATGGATTTTATTTCAGGAAAGTAGAAGTAACATTACCAAATATATATTGTAAAAAGAAAACTTTGGCTCTGAGTAGACTGAGTCACAATTCTGAAGGAAAAGAAAATATCCAAGGTAGCCCATTAAATTTTTATCAGCATTTTTAAATGCCGGCATTTTTAAAATAGATATTATCTTTGTATCGATTGCTCATTTCCCTGTTCTTAGAAAATTTTAATTGGATTGAGATAGAAGTCAAGATATGTGATGTTCATAGCCAATCTTAATACATGCAGTGTCTGACTGCTGGATATGTGTCTCAGAGGTTGAGGAAATTATTCGTCATTTTTTCCCCCACTCCAAGAACAGAATCACTAGTACGGGACCTCTTTGGTCACTAGTGAAGTCCAATCTTTTTCAACCAAGGTTTCAATCACTTTTTCTATCAAATATCAAAATTTTCTTGTTAGTACAACTCAAGCACTATTCAGCAGCAGAACTGAACTCTGGCCACACAAGTTTTCTAAATTCACTTTTCTTGCTTTTCTTCACATTTTCTATTTTTATTCACTGATTTATCTACTGATGATCCCCATAAAATGCCAAAGAATATATTTCTATTTTTAATTTTCCAGCCCTCCTACACCTTCTATACTGTCCTCAACCCTATCATCTGGCTCTTCCACTATCTCTCCTGGTCACCAAATCTCAACTCAAAGAGCCTCTAAATCAGACACTCATCTCCTGATGTTTTGCTTCTTCCTACACAAACACCCGTAAGCATCAGCCCATGTAGAATTCTGTTGAACTTTGTTGTGTTAGATACTTCCAGAGAAAAACAAAATGCTGTTGTATAACTTTGAGTGTTTGTATAATTTAGGCAAATCACTTATCCTCTTTTTGCCTTAATATCCTGATATGTAAATTGAGGTTAATAAAGAAAATTAACCTCATAGAGTGGTGAGGATTAAATGAACTAATGTATTGAGCACTTAAAACAGTGTTTATACACAGTAAGCATGATATATTATTATTACACACAATTTTAGAAGTTATATTTTAGCTCAAGGTTTAAACTCAATAATTTTGACTATACTTAGAAAAGCACACTAATTCCCACTTAATTAGAAAATGTACTTATTATACAAATACGAACATACACTATAAAATTTGAGAGTGCCCCGGGAGACACAAAGAATCTGGCCTATTTCCAGATGGAGGCTGCTTCAACACAGCAACCGGAGTGAGGCAGTCAACAACCGTCCCTAAGCAGACCTTGTGCTGGCCCCTTGGCAGTCACTGGGGTTTGGCCCAACTAAGGTGGAATGAATACTCCAATCTGATGGCAACATCTGAAGTTTACTCTGGATTACAGAATGTGAAAAAATCATTCACTGTGCTTTTCAGAAGCTTCAGTGTCATGAGAAAATGGTTCACCCTCTAGGCAAACCTCTTTTTTAATTGCTTACTAATATTCCTTTCTTAAGCTCATCCACTAGTGAAATGTCCAAGACAGGATTCCCATTGTATAATCGAAGGACCTCAATCATGTACTACTCTTCATGCTGAAAGTCTCTAAAAGAGGGCAGGTATGCGCCAAGCAGTTGGTTTCACCAGTTATGTTGGATGTGAGCACAGACGTAGAGTGTGGAATGATAGACATTGGAGACTTGGAAGGATGGTGGGGAGGGGGATGGATGATGAGAAATTACTTAATGGGGACAATGTACATTACTCGGGTGATGGATACACGAAAGCCCAGATTTCACCACTTCGTAATACATCCATGTAACAAATTGCATTTGCACTCCTTAAACGTGTGCAAATTGAGAAGAGCAAAGATTGGATGTGAGAAGGAAACATGAACACTGCAAAGCAAAAAGGACTTTCATCACCAGGAGAGAGTTGGGTTTAAGGAGGCGCCAACCCTGTGTTCCCAGTGTGGACACTGAAAGAACCTTGGTCTTCAGAGCAAGGTGGGCTAAGCAGGAGTGGGGGGAGAGAGGTGGAGGCCTGGGTTTTAACAATAGTAGAGGGGCTAAGAAAGAGGCATTGGAGTCCACACAATGGTCATGGATTTGAATAGCTATGATTTGATGACTTTCTGAGCTTTTGGAAAGGAAAGTCAGGGTCTAGGCAATAAAGCAAAGAAATACAAGGATTTGAAACACAATGAATGGGCCAGGCTCACTGCATTCCTAACCTGTGATCCCAACATTCCAGGAGACCGAGCTGGGAGGATTGCTTGAGATGAGACCAGCCTAGGCAACATAGTAAGGCCCCCACCCCTATTCTACAAATAAATAATAAAGGAAACAATTAACCGTGCATGGTAGCATGCACCTATAGTATAGTCTCAGCGTCTTGGGAGGCTGAAGTGAGAAGATTGCTTAAGCCAACGAGTTCAAGGCCATGGTGAGCCATGATCATACCACTGCTCTACAGCCTGGGCAACAGGGTGAGACGCTGTCTCTAAATAAGTAAAGAAGTAATTGAAGCAGAACGAATGAAAGATGTTGTCCTATGTTCTTTCCTTTTCTTTCTTGTCCTCCTCCCTCTCAAGATCTTTTCTTACCCCTTACTCCAATGTGTCATGTCTCTTTCTTACTGTATCTCTTTTCCTTCAGTATTTCTCATTCTTTAACTGGCCAAGATATAAAATTGTGTTTTTGTATTATTTATGAAATTTCTATGTCTATTTCTCACTAGATAATATATTAAACTGCTTGAATATTTTGGGGGGCAGTTGTGTTGTTTTGTTTTGTTTTGTTTTTTCTTTTGTGACTAGTGATTATTTGCCTTCCATAGAAAAAAGTTACCTACTACTTTGGGTAGCTACTTTACCATAGCAGTAAATTGTATGGCATAGTCACGAGTGTCTTGAAAGGACATGCAATTTATATGAAGAAGTTGTAAATTAATGTACAGAAAATTAGTCATTTAGATGGTTCACTCAATCAGAGAGAATTACAAAGTTACAGAGGCAAAATAATGACTTCATTGACAAGGATGCTATCTCCACTTCTACTAACTGATTTTTTTAAAGAGAAACACAAATTTTAATCACATATGTACATGTGGGGGGTCACAAAGAAATGTGACTCAAAGGAGCAGTTAGAATTTGGAGCTTAAATGCTATTTTAACAGGTGAAGGAGAAGGAGGAGGGCGCTTTTGGAAAATAATAACTTTCAGAAAAGATAGAAAATAGAGTGGAGATATGATACTTTTTGTGACAGTGTCTGTTTGGGTGTGGTGTGGAGACCTAATTAATTTTCTCTGGTGATCAAAGTCAATCTTTCCTAGTTGTTCCAAGGAAAAATTGGGGGTTAATGATAATTGAGTTCTTTTGGGAGTCTCTGCTTTTAGGCAGATAAAAGATCCTGGGAACACACATGCCTTCATCTCAAAATAATTTTTATGCCACAGTGACGTATTTTGGACCCCTTCCCTAGGGTAGTCAGAGTACCTGCCACTTCCTCCTTCCCAGGTCTGAGGAACATAATATTGTCAATATAATCGACTAGCATCATGTTCTGTTCAATGACAAGATTTTCAAGAACTCTTCAGACCATGACAGAAAGCAGAAAAGGTAACATGGCCCTTGAGTAAGACCTTGAATGTGAGTTGCTACCTGCACCAGGGAAGATTCTGTTCCTTCTTCCAGATGAGGATTGAAAAGAATATATTTGCCAGATAATAGCTGCACAATTGCCAGAGCCTGGATTGATCTCTTCCAGTAAAGATTCTGCATCCAGCAGAGCAGCTGAGACCTTTGGTTTAAGTGATGCTGGTCTACTATCATTTGACACAATCCATCTGCTTTTTGCAAAGACCTACTGGCCAATTAACTGGGGATGTGATAGGACCACCACATTTAAGTATTTGAGAGGGGCACATTCTCCACCACTCTGCCTCAGACGCAGTACTTGCTTCTGATTTACTATCTTGGCTGAGCTTGAGGTAGTTTTAGGGACGTCCACTTGTCCTCTCCAATTATAACAGTTCTTAGTCCACAGATCTGAGACTAATGTGGGGTTTCTGTCAATCATAAAGAATATTCATCCCAGTTGTGAGCTCATGGATCAAAGAAGTAACCACATGATGGCCTTGTGGTCCCACTACAACCAATGTGAGAAAAATTCAGGCCAGAAATTCATTCATCTCCTGGCCTCTGTATACCTGCACTCTCTCAGGAGAGCCAGGAATGTGTTTGAGCTGCCCTGGTATCAGTGTCAGCTCAGATCCTGTATCTGTTACCTAGAAAAAAAAAGGATTTGTTTGCCTGGTAAATAACAAATGACTCTCCACAAGAATGCAGATTTTGATCAATAGGATTTCTATTACTTGGCACAAGTAAGGAGAGCACTGGACATGTTCTCCAAAGCAGTGTCTCCCCAAGAAAAAGTGGTAGGAGCATTTTGTGGGGTGATGGAGGTGCGTCATTGTATTTAGCGGGGTCTCATTAGTGCCGATGCAGGGTCAACATACCAGCACATATGTCACATGTTATGGTAATGAACCTACAAGTCCTCCTGGGAACTTTAGTGCGGTCCTGAGGAAAGTTCACTCGGGTCTTCTGTAAGTTGCCGGGATCTGTCAAGAGCTGGTTCCAACCAACAAGGTGACCACATTCCACATAGGGCTTGGGGGGAAGAAGACTGCAGAACAGGAGGCTATAAAACAGACCAACTGCTCAAGTTGATTAAATTTTCGTAATCCCTGGAGATCCTCCCTGGCTGTTTACAGGTCTAACAGCACTCGGAAGCTCTGGATATTTCTCTCTTCCCAGGGTTCAGATACTCTCATACATTTCATGTTTGGATTGGAGAAACTAATATTGCCTATACCTAAGGAAGGAATATACCTTCCTCAGGACCCAGCCTCCACTTCAGTGGATGGGCTGTAGTATGAGATCTGGCTCAGGCCTAGAAACTGGGTGAGAAAACTGGATTTTCCACTGTGGTGACTGACATCAGCCTCTGTTCAGTCAAGCTTAGTTTAATTGGGTATGTAAGTGAAGCTGTGCCATTATTGGCTGCCTATCTGTCTCACTCCTAGGGACAACATGGTCTATTAGCCTAAACATGTCATCTGACAAAATTACAGCAAATTTCATTTAAAGATCTCAGTTGGCTTAAGCTGAGCAGAGGAGCTTGGCTTTATAGACAAAAAAGACTGAGGAAAACAGAAACAGAAAACAAGAAGTAGATTGGTCGTTTCAAAGTTGCTTTCCTTGTAAAGGTTAAAGCAGAGGGGATTTTCTTATCAAGCTGGTTAAAATTGGCTAGTTTGGGGATTGGCTATTATGTCTCTTTTCCCTCCTGATTTCTTGGAAGTCCAGGTAAACACCTTAATTTTGACTTAGTGGTGCCTGCATTTGTTTTGGTCTGTTGGCCAAGTGTGGGATCTCAGTCCAAATCAGAGATATTCTATAAATTTTATTTAACAAACCAAAGAGTTAAAACTAGAAACTCCTAGATACAAACATAGCAGACAATCTCTGAGACCTTGTGTTAGGCAATGGTTTTCTAAAAGGAAAACTTTAAATAAATCCACCAGAGCTTAACTGAGCAAAGAACAATTCGTGAATGAGGCAGCTCCCCACCCCTCAGAACAAGAATAGGTTCAAAGCAACTCCTGGACTGCCACAGGGTCGGATAACATTTATGGACCAAAAAAGGGAAGTGATGTACAGAAATGAAAGTGAGGGACACAAACAGCCGAACTGGTTATAGCTCAGCATTTGTCTTTGAATGTTGGCCACCTGCGATTGGCTGAAACTATGATTGGTACAAGGTAGGTTACAAGTCTGTTCACACATTCAGTTAGCTTACATTTTACTAATGTACAGAAAAACCTTTAGGCCAAACTTAAAATATATACAGAGACTGTTTTAGGCTAATCTTATTTTAACAATTCCTCCCTTTTGGTTAGCCTCTCAATTTTGCATAATTGACCAAATCATTAGGCATTGCTATCACTCTGTAACCATTACAAATTGGCTTATTTGGCCTCAAATCCCACTGGGGAGTAGCAGAACAGTGAGTTTCATAAAGTAGGAACAAGGAAACAGAACAATGGGAGAAAAGCCAATTGGTTATCAGGTCATATTTTTGTAAGGGTTAGAGCAGAAGTAACTTCCTTAATATGCTGGAATCTCCTGTTTTTAGGAGGAAAAAAAAACTGGTCTGTTTTAGGATCTTTCTGTTTCCTTAAAGTTTCAGTTTGATGACATTGCATTTAGCATGAGTAACTCCATTTTGGCTTGGTCTGTTGGGACCTAGAGCAGGCACTCAGTCCTGAACAATGGCCTTCCATAATTTTGTCTAACAACTCCTGCCTTAACAAGTAGGCAGAGAACCAAATAAAAAGCACAATCGCATTCACAGTAGCCACACACAAAAAAATGAAACACCTTTGTGTCTTCCTAACCAGAGAAGTGAAAGATTTTACAAAGAAAACTACAAAACACTGCTCAAAGAAATCCAAGAAAACACAAACAAATGGAAAAATATTCTATGATCATGGATAGAAAGAATCAACAGTGTTAAGATGTCCATCCTACCAAAGGCAATCTACATCGTCAACGCAATACCCATTAAATTACCAACATCATTCTTATCAGATCTGGAAATGACAATACAGAAATTCATATGGAAACATATGACCATGAATAGCCAAAACAATCCTTAGCAAAAGAAACAAAGCGGGAAGTACCACATTTCCAGACTTTAAACTTTACTGTAAGGTTACAATAATCAAAACAGCCTGGTATTGGTACAATATCAGGCATATAGACCAATGGAAAAGGATAGAGATTCTGGAAGCAAAACTCCAATTTCTAAACCAATTCATCTTCGACAATGCCTCCACCAACAATCAATGGGAAGAGGATAACCTATTTAGTAAATAGTGCTAGGAAAACTGGCTGATCACATGCAGAAGATTAAAACAAAACCCCCACCTATCACTATACACAAAAATCAACTCCAAATGGATTAAAGATCTAAACATAAAACCTCAAACTATAAGAATCTTAGAACGCAAGAGACACCCTTATGAGAATCAGAGTAGGCAACCAATTCCTGATCAAAACCCCATGTCTGTGCCATAAGAGATAATATAGGCAAGTGGGATCTCATTAAACTGAAAAACAGGCCAGGCTTGGTGGCTCAGCCTGTAATTTTAGCACTTTGGGAAGCCGAGGCAGGTAGATTGCCTGAGCCCGCGGGTTCAAGACCAGCCTAGGCAACATGGCGAGACCTCTTCTCTACAATAAATCAGAAATTAGCTGGACATGGTAGCATGTGCCTGTAGTTCCGGTTACTTGTACGGCTGAGGCAGAAGGATTGCCCAAGACCAGCAGGTCGACCAGCAGGTCACGGGGTAGCCATGAACATGCCACTGCACTCCAGCCTGGGTGACGGAGAGAGACTCTGACACTAGAAAAACAAAACCAAAAAACTGAAAAGCTTCTGCAAAGCAAAGGAAACCATCAAAAGAGCAAGGAGACAGCCCACAGAGTGGCAAAAAATATTTGCCAACCATATATCTAACAAAGGCCTAACATCCAGGATCTACAAAGACCCAAACATGCCAAAAGGAAAAAAACAAACAGCCTCATTACAAAGTGGGCAAAAGATATGAATAGACACGTCTCAAAAGAAGACATACTGGCCAGGCACAGCGGCTCAAGCCTGTAATCCCAGCATTTTGGGAGGCTGAGGCAAGAGGATTGCCTGAGTCCAGGGGTTCGAGACCAGACTGGGCTACTTGGTGAGACCTCATGTCTACAGTAAATCACAAAAATTAACCCGTCATGGTGACGTGTGCCTGTAGTTCCAACTACCTGGAAGGCTGGAGCAGAAGGGTCACCTGAGCCCAGAAGGTCAAGGCTGCAGTGGCCATGAGTGTGCCACTGCACTCTAACCTGGGCAACAGAGTCAGACTCCAACTCAAAAAAAAAAAAAAAAAAAAGAAAAGCAGTGTGGTGATTTCTAAAAGAACTAGAAATGGACCCTCCATTTGACCCAACAATCCCCCTACTAGGAAAGGAATATACCCGAAGGAACTGTATGAAAAAAATACCTGCACAAACATGTTTATTGCAGCACTATTCACAACAGCAAAAACATGGAACCAACCATGCTGCCCATTGAAAGCGGACTGGATAAAGAAAATGTGGCACATATACATGATGGAATATTACGCAGCCATAAAGAAGGACAAACCTATGGACTTCACAGCAATTTGGATGGATTTAGAGTCTATCATACTCAGTGATCTATCACAGAAGCAAATAACTTAGTACCACATGTTCTCACTCATAAGTGGACCCTGAGCATTTACTATAAAACAATAAGAAAGGAATTGACAGTAGTGGGACACTCTCAGGGGAAGAGGGAGGTACATAACATCAATAAGGGTGCCTGATCAAACCAGGCAAAGTGGGGACCAAGGGGAGGCCAAAACTTTACTTGTACAATGACCACTTGTATACCTAATCCTGAAACATACCCCGTATCTTCAAAATAAAAAATAGAATTTGTCATAAAAAAGTTATGTGAATAGACCTCTTAGAGTAGGCTCAGAAAGAGAATAGTTATATCCCATGTGAATATCTACCCAAGAGGCACAACTGAAAATTATTAATAACTGGGTAGCAAAGTGGTTCACTTACAGATGTCAATTAATATAATTTCCCAACCAAGTCAGTGCTTGGCCTATAGTTTTATGAACCACATGGCCATAGTAGCATAGCAGAGATGAAGACTATACAGATTCTCTACCTGGTAGGCTTCCTCTCCTGGATGCATGATTTGACAGCAACACCAGGAGAACCAGCCACACACCTAGAAGCAAGATAGAGTGAAAGCCATCCACTTTAGGAAAGGCATAATTTACTTCTGTGGATACCTACCTGGATTTAGATTTCCTTATTTCCCATGTTCTGTCAGCTCTACCATCTGTTGGCCCACTGAGTATCTGATACACCATCATGGTACCCATACAACTTTGCTTCTGATCAAGAGAGGCACGTTATATTGAAAGAAGTGAAATAATAGGCTATGGGATTTGTACTGGGTTTTATATACTCCAAAATCCAGAAGCAGCTCATCTTATAAAATGGTAGGATGATCTGTTCAAGACTTCAATATGGTGCTGACTGTAAACATGTTAGAGGGTAGGGTGTCAACCTGGGAAAATGGTATATGCTCTTACCAGCTGGCAGCACACAATATGCTTTTTATCCTGTTGTCACATTGTGAGTCTTAGAGCCAAGAGTAGAAATATAGGTAGTATTTCCCCTAAGTGTTCACTTGAAAAAAGTTTTGGGGCCAGATGCAGAGGCTCAAGCCTATAACCCCAGCACTTTGGAAGGCCAAGGTGAGAGGATTGCTTGAGCCCACAGGCTCAAGACCAGCCTGGGAAACATAGTGAGATCTCGTCTTTACAATAAATCAAAAAATTAGCTGGGCGTGGTAGCACGCCTATCGTTTCGGCTACTTGGAATGATCACCTGAGCCCAGCAGGTCGAGGCTGTGGTGGCCAGGAGCGTGCCACTGCACTCCAGCCTGGGTGACACAGTGAGATTCCAACTCAAAAAAAAAAAAAAAAAAAGAAATTTTTGCCCATAATAATAATTGTGGTTGCTGATTGTTGAGATATTTGTCAACCAATGGAGGAAGGCTTTCACATAAATATCAATAAATTTCACCAATAATTTCATTGAATTTGAAGCTGAGGATGCCAGGTGGCCATTTTGGATTCCTAAGGCCACTGGGGAAATAAGCATAGAAGGGATTGGGATATTTGCTGCTGCTGCGATAATCCTAGGTTGCCGTGCTGGAGCCCATGAAAGCTCAAGAAATGTTAAAGGAATAACTTAATCACCTGATAAAGATAAGATTCCTAAAAGGCTGAAATTTCTCAGAAATGAAGCACCACAGTTGACTAGAGAAATCTGACTGAGATGCTGAATGAAGAAAGATGGAATAGGGAGTAGGAAAGGAAAGACAAACTTTAACTCCAGGACTAATCTAGAAAAAGGGATTGTTCATGTAACATAATTTTCCCAATTTTCCTCATGTCTTAATTTTGTAATTTGTTTAGTATAACTACTTTTATAACTTTCTCATTTCTTTTAGCTCCCTCTATCTCACTGCTTTTTATGGAGCATGTTACAGCTTGAATGAATATCCTTTATCTGAAATGCTTGGGACCAGAAGTGTTTCAGATTTTGGAGTATTTGCGCTATCCTTAAAGATTGAGCATACCAAATCCCAAAATCCAAAATACTCCAACGAGCATTTCCTTCAAGGGTCATGTTGGCACTCAAAAAGTTTCCCATTTGGGAGCATTTCAGATTCCTTTCTCCTTTTTTGAGTTGGAGTCTCACTCTTGTCACCCAGGTTGGAGTGCAGTGGCACACTCACAGCCACCCCAGTGTCAA
>CAUYQG010017713.1:0-35517 GCA_963574415.1 Tarsius wallacei
TTTAAAATTTATAAACTAAAAAAACGACCAGCTCAGTGGTTTCCTCCACCTGGGGTTGATTGTGATGTTTTTTTTTTTTGTTTTTTTTTTTTTTTTTTTTTTTTCAGTTGGAGTATCACTCAGTCGCCCAGACTGGAGCGCAGTGGCCGCTCCTGGCCACCACAGCCTCACCCTGCTGGGCTCCGGCGATCCTTCCACCTCAGCCTTCCAAGTCGCTGGAACTACAGGCGCGCTACCACGCCTGGCTAATTTTTTGATTTGTTGTAGAGATGAGGTCTCGCCAAGTTGCCCAGGCGGGTCTCGAACCCGCGGGCTCAGGCAATTCACTCACCTCAGCCTCCCAAAGGCGCGGGATTACAGGCTGAGCCACCGAACCTGGCCGAGAATGGTGATTGCAGACGGCATGAGGGGGCTTTTTGGAACGATAGAAATACTTTCTACCTTGATTGTAGTAGTAGACACACTGGAGTATACTGTGTCAACATTTATTGAAACATACTCTTAAAATGTGTGCATTTTGTTGTATATTAATTTTGCCTCAGTAAGTTGATTTAAAAAGAAGTCTCAAGCTGAAGCGTTGTCCATTGGCTCCCAGTTCCTGGTGGTCACAATTTCTGACTATCTTTTGGGATGTTGATTACTTTCTAGGATTAAGTTGAACAATCCCCAGGGCAGGAAGTGAAAGCTGCAGTGCTGCCAGTCGCAGTGATGTGAAGTTGATTGAAGTCTGCATACAGTTGGTTGGTGCAGTTGCTTCTGAAATCAAAGGTGTGGCAAAGAGAATTTGAAGAGGTGCACAAGAAATGCCAATTCAGGGATCAATATTCACGTGCATGCTTTTATATTTACAAAACTTACTTACGTATTTACCAAAACTTTTTTTAAGCCGGGCTCAGTGGCTCAGCCTGTAATTCCGCGCCTTGGGAGGCTGAGGTGAGTGGATTGCCTGAGTCCGCGGGTTCGAGACCCGCCTGGGCAACTTGGTGAGACCTCATCTCTACAATAAATCAAACAACTAGCCGGGTGTGGTAGCGCGTGCCTGTAGTTCCAGCTACTTGGAAGGCTGAGGTGGAAGGATTGCCGGAGCCCAGCAGGTCAAGGCTGCAGTGGCCGGAAGCGGCCACTGCACTCCAGTCTGGGTGACAGAGTGAGACGCCAACTCAAAAAAAAAAGCAAAAAACACTTTTTTTTTTTAACCATTTCTTCTTGGTTCTTGGATTATTGTCTTCTAGAATTTCCAGAAGTGATGAAGCAACACAATTGATCGGATGTAGGAAACACAAAAAAATCCCAAATAAAAATTATTAAAATATCACACCTAGACAAATCTTTTGCAGAAGAAGATCCTTTGCAGTTTCCCTTGTCAATTTTTTGTGGTCAAAAATTGAAAAATTTGTTTTCATTTTTCTGAGACTCTTTCCCATTTACCCTGTTAATTCCATCGGTACTTTGATAACATTGTCTTATTTTTATTTCTGTTAATTTATGTCCATATTGTATAGTTCTTTGTCCCTTTCAAATGCATTCTTGATAGTTTTTAAAACTTTATCTTCCAGTTCACAAATTCTCTCTTCAGTGGTATCTAGTCTACTGTTTAGTCTATCCAGTGATTCATTTACCTTAATAATTGTACTTTTTAATAGGAGACCTATTTTGATTATTTTTTAAATATGCCTGGTCATTTTCATAGTCTCTCATTTACTGGTTACATTTTCATGCTTTTCTTTTTTATTTAAATAGATCAATGTTATTCATTTTATTTTCTGTGTATGACTGTCAATTTCTGAAGTACTTATGGGTATATCTTATTTCTTTTGCTTCTCCTGATTCTTATTTATGGCCCTTTCTCTTCATGTGTGTTTTGTGACTATTTCTACTGTGGTTGGCCTATTTTCCACGTATCTTAAGATTTTGTGCTATTCTCCAAGGATTAGGTTGAATTTTAATTTCTTTAGATATAATTTGTATTTGCTTCTAGTGTTTACCTACTGGCATTGCCAACTCTGGAAATATATATATTTTACAGCTGAAGTCCTGCTCTGTTTCCCAGATTGGAATGTAGTGGCATGATCATAGCTCACTGCAGCCTCAAACTTCTGAGTGCCAGCTATCCTTTTGCCTCAGCCTCCATCTAAAATCAAAATTATAGCATGAAGTCCTGTTTGTTGCTCACTACTACACGGCATATTTGATGTCAAATTTACTCTCATATTGAGGGCAGAGGCCTTTGAGATTCCATGGACTGCAACTATCTTCTACTCGATACTCTACCTTGGACTGTCATGGATCTTTTTTTTTTTGGATTGGAGTCTCACTCCATTGCCCAGGCTGGAGTGCAGTGGCATTCTCACAGCCACCCAGGCATCGACCTGCTGGACTCTGGTGATCCTTCTGCCTCCGCCTTCCAAGGAGCTGGAACTACAGGTACTCGCTACCACGCCTAGCTAATTTTTTGATTTATTATAGAGACGAGGTCTCACCAAGTTGCCCAGGCGGGTCTCGAACCCCTGGGCTCAAGTAATCCTCTCGTCTCAGCCTCCCAAAGTGCTTGGATTACAGGCTTGAGCTACCATGCCCAGCCCATCATGGACCTTAATCTCCTTTCCGCCGCTTGTACTATATCTGCTGAAACCGAAGCCCTAGATTGCCAAGGCTTGTCAGAAACTCTCAGGGCAAAAACCGAGGGTGGACTCTACTTTACTTCAGGGTCCTGTTACTTTGCTTCCAGTTCTTTGGATTTCTTAATACTGTAGCTACTCAGTAATACATTTAAGAATTCTTGGGTGACTCACACCTATAATCCCAGCACTTTGGGAGGCTGAGGTGGGAGGATTGCTGGAACCCAGGAGTTTGATACCAGCCAAGGCAACAAAGTGAGACTTTGTCTCTACAAAAAAATTTTTAAAAACCAAGTGCAGTGGCGTGTGCCTGTAGCTGCTCAGGAGGCTGAGGTGGAAGGATTGCTTAAGCCCACTAGTTTGAGGCTGTGGTGAGCTATGATCACGTCACTGCACTCTGGCCAGGGTGACAGAGTGAGACCCCCAACTCAGAAAATCGACACATTTAAAAAAATTATTTTACATTTTATCTAGCACTTTGTTTCAGTAGGAGAATTTAGAGATCAGGAATACAGGCGTCATAATATTGAAAACAGTTCCTGCCTCCCATTTTCCCCTTAGATTTATATTTTAATCATTTAGCCTCAATTTCGGTATCTTCAGTCTTCTCTTTCTGATTTTCTTTTCTTCTCCAGGTTTTTTTTTTTTTAAATCTACTTTCCTCCTTCAATTTCCTGGCTTTTACTATCTTTTTCCTTCCCTGGTACAATAAAAGCTGGAGAGAATACAGTATCAACAATTTATTCTTTTGGTGATAGATTGATTTATTACATTTTAATGTAGTTTTTAATCTTTCAGTCACTTACCTTTTACAAATCTTTTTCTGTTATATAAAAAGAGGACTTTTTTGCCTTTTGTTTGCTGACATTTGAAATTTTTCTAATAGGGGACAAATTGCTTTTGGGCATAAATACTACTGAATCTCATTTTCCACAAGTCTATGTTGATGGTAAATGTAATTTAATAGTCTAGCTGTAATAATAGCTCCCTTCTATTGAACACCTGGTATTTTCCAGGCACCATGTTAAGTGCTTTATGTACATGAACTTACATCTTCGCAACCACCTGGAAGGTGAATGTTATTGCCTTTATTCTATTAATGAGGAAAACCGAGGCTCTAGTGGGAGAGGGAATTTGTTCAAGTTGACACAGTGAGTACGTGAGATTCTCGCTCTGGCTTGTCTGGTCCCCAATCCTGTCTTTTCTTTCTGTTGTCCTACATGGTCTCTGTTGGGTAGCTAGACTTATGAAATCAGGCTCATGATCGCTCCCCTTAGAGGACTGCTGACTTTTACAGGGGGAAAAATGAGGAGGGTTCAGATCTAGTTGTTTCTCGGAGACTTATTTCCAGTGTCTGGATAGAGATTAGAGGTCTTGAGACAGGACCACTGAGTCATATAATTTCATTTCCTGCACACAGTTCTTCTAACACTGGAAGCCTATCTGATAACTTTTCTGTTTTCAGACTTCCCAAAGCTCCATTTTTAACCCTGCTTTTGCCATAAAACTCTCTAAATCATAATTTTAAACACTAGAACTTTGGATAGTAGTATTTCAGTTTGTGTTGTTGATACCATCAGACCATAATGGGTTCCTTTACTGACGTTCTAGAATAAATCAATAATGCCTCAGATAGTTCAAGCTCTGGAAATAAAGTAAAAAAAAAAGTGTGCTGTTTGAGCATCGCATCTTCATTCATGGAGGTGTGACTCTACTGCCTTAACAAACCGTTTTTCGGATGAAAGCCAAAGTGGACCAGCCTTAGGCTGAGATTTGCATGTTCATTCCAGAAAGCTTCTGAAGCACTGACTCTAGAACTCAGTCCTTGCCTCTTGTTCTCTTTTCCCTTCAGGTAAATGGGAAAAATACCTCACCTCCAGTCTCTCTAGATGAGAAGGGTGTTAAATGTGTAGATGGGAAAACCAATTAGAGGATGTGAATGCCTAAGACAAGTCAGTCATAAAGGAGTTGATTGCGTCTTGCAAAGAACCCATTTAAATAGAGAGCGGAGATTGTGTTTGCCAGTCAGAGCTTGAATGAATACAGTATTAGACTATGTATTAACATCTGCATAACACAACACTGTAAGACTGCTGCTTCTAAGTTTTAAGTGGGTAAGATAATGTCTTCTGAACTGTATCCCTGATTTGTGATTTTCGGTGTTCTAAGGAATAGTTCCATGTGGGGAAAACTCACAGAGGAATCAAAAGTGACAAAGCCTGGGATCGGGTGACAGAAGAGCATTCTCTGAGTGGCCTTGCCTGTGCCCCATTGCATTCTTAGCAATCCCATGCAGGAGTATTGCAATAAATCTCAGGACAGGCAAGGATTAGCCAAAATGGCGGCTCTGCAGCTTTGTGGTTGTCCAAGAGGTATGCTATTTATTAACTTGGGAAGAATGAATGATATATCTATTCCATGCTCAGAGCTGGGGGCTCAGAGATGGTTCAGCTGCAGTTGTTGCTTTGGGAGAGCTCCGACACAATAAAGTAGGGACAAGCTCATGCCACAAAACAGTGGACATATCAGACTCCTGAGAGGCAGGGAGGGATAATTCAATCCAGGGGTATTACAGGAGGCGAATGCAGAAGACCCGAAGTAAAAAGCTACCGTAATACTAAAGTAAAACCCATTTCTCTCTGGATGATGTACAATTTGGTCCAGGTGGAGATCTCCTTAGCTTCAGGTCAGAAACAAGGCAAGGAAAACCAATGTCGACTAAAAACCATAAAGATTCAAACCCAACGTGTGTGTGTGTGTGTGTGTGTGTGTGTGTGTGTGTAGGGAGGAGGAAAAGTCAGTTTTCTGGCCCCTCTTCTTCCTCTGCCAACCTCCACGCTTTGCAAATGGGAGCTCAATCTGTACGAGGAAGATGAGACGTCACACTTCTCTCAACACAGGCTCAGTGACTGATCTATCAGTGAGGCATCTCAGGCATTTGATTTTTTTTTTTTTTTTTGGATTCTTGATTCGTGTACTTCCTCTGTTGTGTTTCCACAAGGCAGCTCCTCTCATTAAGGCGGCATCCACCCATCTCCAGAGAAAAAGGGAGCCCATGATTGTTCACACGCCTTCCTGAAGGATGTCTCTTCCTTCCCATTCTTTTGCTCAGTTCTGTTTAGTTGTGGCACTTGGAAGGCTTTCCCCACGGCTAGCCTTCTCCACCTGGGTGGATCGGATGAGATTTTCTTTATTCAAGTGTCTGGCAGAAAACGCATCAAGCTGGACTTTATGGGAAGTCTGTTTTAAAATGCCTTCTTTAGTGCAGGGATATTCCAAAAAGGAATGGTAGTTGCTAATTGTGGCCCGTTCCCAAGGGCACTCATTCGCATGGCCCAAGGTGACGACTTTAGATGTGCCTGTGAAGAGAAGACAGTGGTGCTGTCTGCGGGCTGAGTGCCAGGGCGCTGCCCACTGGTGGGTTGCCGGTCTCCCTTAGATGACTTTGACGTAGCATCTTGTATTTCCAGCCAGAGTAGCCCCGGAATAGGCAAGGACATTCCAGGAAGTAAACAAAGGTCCACTTATCTGATATCTATTTTCAGAGGGATTCTGGAGACCGTTCATTGCTTTTCTCCAGAGCCCGGGTGTCTCCTTTCAGCAAGGGCTGGGTGTTTGGATGGACTTTAAAGCTTCCTGAGTTTTGATGTGGTGCTGAAACAGAAGCTTTGATGCTTCTAGCTGTTGACTGCAGAGGAAATGCAGGGTTTAATGCTTATCGGCAGATGTACAGAACACACAATATCCAGAAACTCTTCCCTCCATAATAAAAACACCAGGCCAGGACAAAGGACAGGATAGCAAAGGACAGGATAGCTCAATACCTTACACAGAGGCCTCCAGAGCGGGTCCCTGATTCCTGCCCCACCCAGCACTCCCGTTCCCTGTCTCAGGTTTCCACCATACTGAACTCAAACAAGCATGGGGAACATTTTATTTCTAGGTGTTTTCTGCTTTGATTTCTCTTAGCTGGAGTGCTCCTTTCGTTTTTTCTTCTTCTTTTTTTTTTTCCTTTTTCCCCCACCCTCCTCTGGCCCAGTGTATGGATTTCCTACGGCCACCATAACCAAGTCCAACAAATTGGGTGGCTTAAAAAAAAAACCCAGAAATTTCCTGTCTCACAGCTCTGGAGGCTAGAAGTCTAAGATCAGAGTGTCTGCAGAGCCCTGGTCCCCCTGGACCTGTAAGGGAAGCATCCTGCACCTTCCTGCTGCGGGTGGCTTGCCGACAATCTTCAGCATTCCTTGGTTTACAAACACCATCGCTCCAATCGTGTCTTCACACAGCGTTCTCTTTCTCTCTTCTCACTGTCTTCCTTCTATGTTGCCTTTCTTTTCAAATTTCCCCTTCTTGTAAGGACACCGGCACGGCGGAGAAGGGTTCGCTGGAATGATTTCATTCTGGCCAGTCATTCTGATTTCATTCTTACAGTATCTCTGTCAAGACCTTGTTACCAAATAAGGTCAAATTGGGGATTGAGGCTGCAGCCTATCCTTTTTAGAGGAAGACACATCTCAACTCATAACATCCGGCTAGTGTCTTCTCTGAGGACTCGGTTTTTTATTTTATTTTATTGATATTAGAGTTGTGGGGTACAAGTGGGGGTTTGCTACATAAGTAGCCTGCATGCAGGTGAAATTTGGGCTTCTAGAGGGCCATCTCCTCCCTTGGTAGTGGACCAGATACTCTCTGTGTTGCTATGTGCCTCACTTTTTTCTCCCTCCCCTAGCAGTGCCCAGAGACTACCAATCCCACCTTTGTGCTCATGTGACTACTGTTCAGGGCCTGCTTAGGAGTGAAAACATGTGGTATTCAATTCTTTGTGTCTGGGATAGTTCTCTTAGTGTGATGGTCTTTAACCACATCCAAGTTGCTGCGAGAACTCAGCTTTTCAGCAGTCTTTATGTTTCCCGGAATGAGATGATGAGTAAATACCCTTCTTGTGAATTTCTTTAGCGCTTGGTTTTTACCTCTATGATGAGGTGTTAGCTGTTGTGTGGCCTGCTTAATTGTTTGTCTTCCACAGGAGATGGTAAACTTCTTGAAGCCAAGGACTGTGCTTTGTGCCACTGATAGCACAGTGCCTAGCAGGGGAACTCACTGAACTCGTAATGGCAAGGCATTAAGGGAGACAAAATATTTCTGCACGTGTGACTTGCAAAATGCTTAGCATTTACAGTGATATTTTGTAGGAAATAAGAAAATAGCCTTTCCATTTGCTAAGTGGATTCTTTGATCTGAAAATGACCAAATGGCTGTACTTTGCCTTGGGAAGGAGTGTTTGCAATGAGTCAAAAGCAAATTGGAGAAGCGAGAGGGGCGTTTTGAGCCTTTTCACAGCCTCTTTTACAGAAGATAAATTGGACAGGGCTCCGGGACAAGTGTCTCTGTAATAATGGGGTGTGCGAGAAAGAAGCCTGTTGAGGTGATTAGAGCATGGGGCGGCCAGTCCAAACAGCTGGCTGCTATTTCTGCCTAGGTCCGGATTCACTGTGACCTCCAGCAAACCACTTACCTTCTGAGCCTCTTTTAAGTGAGCTTTAAAATATGGATGGCCATTGCGACATGTAAACATATGAAATGTGACGAGGACGAAGTATTAGGATAAGGGTTTAAAGAGATTTTCATGAAAGCTATTGTTTGCTTTAAGTGTTATGAACATTATGAACTGGCCAACTGACCAACAAAAAAAGATAAACTCATTTGAATGAGTAGACTCTACTTTAGTAAGTTTGGAAGCAAATGTGTTATTTCTCTGGTAAATAAAGCCAGGTGTCTAAGAGGCGAACTGCTTTGTAAAAAGAAACCATAATTCATCCTAATCTTTTTTTTACCCCCCTTCTTGGTCCATTTTGGTTTCTTCTATAGAGAGTTAACTGGGAAGTTGATCCTTTGAGACAGGCTGGATGTGACCCAAAATAGCAGGAGAGGAGAGTTTAAGGGAAGTCGAGTTGACTTCACCAGTCCCTGGAGAATTTTGGAGGAGAAAATAGAACGGAGTGACGACACTCTATTATCTGCATGAATTTCAGAGGCTGCCCGAGAAGTTCTGTTTGTGGGGCTTGGTGATGGGGGCGTTCACTGGAATGAGTGCTGGTGGCAAAGATGCTTGAAGTTATCCTCGCACGGCAATTTATGTTAAATTATAAAATTAAAGTTAGACATTTCCAGTTTTCCCCTTGAACACCCTGTAGCTGCCAGTGGGCACTAGGGCCAATGAAAACAAATAGATGAAGCAGAAACACACACTACAGACGCAGACACAGCCCAGTGGAGAATGACATCCACTCCTTCATTGTGGAACATTCATTCTTTTCTTTATTTCAATAGCTTTAAGGAATACAAATAGTTTTTGGTAACATGGATGCATTGCATCAAGGCGAAAAAGTCTGATGAACTTTAAGTGTACTCTTCTCCCCTACCTGAGCACACTGTACCTGACAGGTGAGTTTTTGTCCCTCTACCCTTCCCTCCCCTTCTGAGTCTCCAGTATCCATGATATCAGTCTCTATGTCTTCACAGAGCCTTAGTTTAGCTTGGAGTGTTAGTTCTGAAGGGAATACATAATACGCTTGCCCAGAGTGTCTCTTGCTTCCACAGATGAAAAAAGTCGTCAAAGAAACATTCTGCCCATGTGGAAGAGGGGAAACAAAAAACGGCAGAAGCACTAACAGGCATCAAAACGGACAAGTTCAAAAACTGTTTGGAGTGGTGGAAAGGCAACTCAGTGAGTGAATTGCATCAAACGGAGGAGAGTATTTTGAAGGTGACTGAAGTGCAAACATGTAAAAATAAATACACAACTTTTTAGAAATAAATTCCATTTTGGGGGGGTCTCCCCTTGTATGCAAATGTAGATGTTGACCAACTACTATTTTCTCTCCAATGTGTTAAGTGGTGTGGTAGTGTTTAAAAAAGGGATGGGTAAGGACATACGAGACTGTCCCTTTTGCCCAGTTGTTTATGGTTTGGTTGGTGAGGCCAGCTGTGATAGAATCAGTTGGAAGGTCATGCAGAAAATGTAAATCCGGTGATACATTCTGAAAAGGTAATAAACACTGTAGCTGGTTATGAAAGGAGAGACCTTTAGAGTTTAAGAAAATTATGGAAAACGTGAGACTTTAGCTGGACCTTGAGAGAGATTTAAGCTGGCAGAGACAAGGGGTAGGCCAAGAATGGCAAACACCTATCTGCACACTTACTGTCTCTTCTTTCATCCATGGAGAACGTTGCTATTCAAACACCTCATAGCAGATTTGCCTTTCCTTAAATAACTATCTGCACCCTGCTTTCTTGAATTTATTAAGTAATTGGCTTATTTCCCCATCAAACTACACACTCCTCTAGTGTTCAGGTCACACCTTGTTTTTCTCTTACCTACTGAATTTAGCACATGGGAGAGGCTCATCATGGCGGCCATGGAGGTGTGATGCTGGATCTTGCTTCCAGAAGGGACTTTCCCATTCCGCTGCCAGGAATGCAGTGAGCTGAGTCTCTGGAAGCGGTGCCTTGGGGATTTGCTACTGTGGCTTTTGAGAGGAGGCTGTGTTCTTCCAGGCAGTCACCAGCCAATGACTGAATGAGGTGGGAGACTGGGGATGTAGCCATTTCTCCTTGTGTGGGATACCTCAAAAGGGCAGTCTTCGGGGCTCCCCACTGGGTTGGCTGAGTACTGCATGGCAGTCTGACACTCCCTGCCCAGCCCTGCTTCCTCTCTGTCTTTCGCAGGTGTCATCTTCCAGTTAACCTCTTGCACTCCAAACTGGGTTTCCAAGAGGACCTGTGTGAGGAATTGTCTGGATATAAACCATTTCCCCCTAACCTTGGATTCTTTCTTCCCCACTCAGAGAGTGACCTCTGGTCAAGGATGGTCTCTGAAGGGTGTGCATATTCCCAGTAATGAATCACAGATGCAGGTGACCGAATAAAGCAGAAAACAAGGTAGTCGTTGCTTAGTCCATATAATTGTACATACCAGATAGGAATTTGGATTAACTTGTTTGCTTTGGTTATAAAGCTGCTTGCTAAACTGCCCCGAGGTGTACATTCTTCACCAACCTGCCATCATCAGTGCCTCCTGTAAGTTTTAGTAAACTAATGCCTTTCTCTGCTGGACCTCTGGGTGACTACTTTGGAACAGGTAAACACTATGCACAAACCCTCTCAGATTTGGGGTTACTGTGTTACAACTTGGCATTGACTCAGCAAAAGTTGATGGGATTGAACTGAGTTGGTGATAAGTTTTCACTGGATCCTCCATGCCGTATTGTCTACTTCTGGGTTGGGCCTTCATTCTTTCGTTCTTCAGTCTGATCACTGACACAGTTTTTGGTTCTGAGATGGATGTTGGAAATTCAAAGAGGAGTTAGGTGGACCCCCAAGTTCGACAAGACGCGCTCACGGACGTGTATGTAGAAACTGAGCCTTGAAAGTTGAGCAACTTGTTTAAGGCTGTTCTTCTAACTGAATTTTGAGTCCAAAAAGGGGTTTTGGTCCCAAGGCATGAGTCCTTTTTTACACTACCTTTCTGTTCTGTAGCATTTGCTGTAAAGCCCATGCCGTTAAACGCACTAGCGTTCACACTGCTTTTTCCTAGTTTAGTATTCCTGTAGTTCAGTGTCAGTGGTGTTTGGAACACTAATCCCTCAGGTGTGCCTCATGGAATGAACGTGCTAGATGTATTAAAACAGGTTTCTTGGCTGGGTTTGGGGGAGGCTTTTAAATGCTAAGGTATGTTGTACATTTACAAGAACAGGTCAAGTAGTTAACATTTTCCATACTTCGATGGCTTAGGAATTGTTTTACAGAACACCTTTGAGGAATGCTCTCCTATCCAGTTAAATCAAATGATAGCATATTATTTACAACAGCATCTCTTTCTGTCTGCTAGTCCTTACAATTCTGCGAAGGAAGCACTTTTATTAACCCCATTTTTTAGATGAGGAATCTGGGGCCCAGAACATTGGTTAATTTACCCCAAGCTACACAGACAGGCAGTGGTGCCCCTCCCCATTACCCTGTGACCTCCCGCCTTCTGATGAGTTGAGACCAGTGAGCCCGCCTTTTAATTTATTAAGGACACAGAAAAGTTTTGTGGGTTTTGTGCACTTCAGCGAGACATATGCGCCAAGACCTAACAAAGAAGGTTGGTTTGAACCATATTTGGTGGGTGGAGTGAGCAGGCCAGGTGTGAACGCTTCTTTCTACTTGGCAATCTGGCAGCGAGGTGTTCTTTCCTTAGTGGGTATATCTAGGGTTGATTCTCCATTTTCTCTGGTGCCCTGCACCTCTCTTTTTTGTACTCTCTTCTGTTTTCTGAAGCCTCAGCACTGTGTTCCCCACACCCCCAAACATTCCATCAGATCGAAACTGACAGATATCCTGAGAGTAGGAGCTTTACAGCCAGACACCTGGATTTAGATTCTCTCTGGATCGCTTGCCAATTGTTCAAGTTACTTAATCTTTCTAAGCCCTTAGTTTTCACTCGATTTAACATGGGTTGTAAAAAAAGTCTACATTATAAGATTATTGTAGCGAGTCAAGAAAATAATATACGTAAAGTACTTAGTACACAGTGGGCACTTAATAAATGGTGGTGGCTATGAAGTCTTATCTCTCTAGCTGTTTCTGAAATTAAGTAGTGACCTCTTAAAACTGAATATCCTTTCCAATGTGGGAGAAAAGGAGATCTCATTTCAGGCACCCTGCAAGTAGTAGGCAAAGGAGGGGACCTTTTGTAAAGCGGATGGTCACTTTTAGACCCGCCCTCCAATTTACCCCTTCAAGGCAGCATTGCAGTATACAACTCTCGCCTGTAAAAGAGACGCCATTCTTATTTTGTGATGATTCCAGGCACCCAGGTACCAGGTCATCTTCACATGCTCAGTGGGTTTGTTGGCGATTGGCCTGTGTTTTCTGGTCTCCTCAATACCTAGCTGATAATTCGAGTCTTTGAAGAGGCAGACAATGAGGGTTTTCGTTGGCTCTAATGTCTACTCTGTGGCTTTATTTGCCTGTTTCCCAGAGATTGAGCATTTGTGTCTACGGGCATAAGATCGGTGACAGCATTGTGCAGCGGAAATGAAAGGGAAACATTCTTTTCTTTCCTCTCTAGCTCTGCCTGGCATTGGCTGCACCCTCTCTTAGCGAGCGGCCTCATCTGAGCGGTCACACGGCCCCAGCACGTGGCCACAGTCATTGTAATTGCCCACTTATCTCCGAGACAAAAAAATAAATGAAGTTGCTATCTAATTTATTCAGATGGCTCTCAAAATGCGGCATTTCACGTTCGGATTTGATTTCTAGGAACTAGAAAGTAACTACGGATGCTTTGTTAGGAATATGACTTCAGCACAAAACGAGACTGCTTTTTTCCCCACCCTCTCCCTGCCACAGTAACTAATAGCGTAAGATATAAGATAAAAATAACGTATTTTGTAATTAATATTTTAATTTACTAAGAAGGGAGCTAAATGGTGACTAGACTTCTCTCCCCCTTGATAATAATGAACCCAGGCAATTTGAAACAAAGAAAAGCAGCCAGGAGTTTAATACCTTTGATTAAGAACATGTTTCCACAGTGGCTATTATGGTCCCATTTAAAAGAGCAAAACAAAACTCAGGCTTATTTTATTTTGGAACTGCAGGGGGTCTTATGGCATCAAAAGAAGACGAGAAAATGTTTAAGGGTAATTAAAGGCAATTTGCCTGATCAGGCCTTTTTCTCCCTCCATTTCTCTCTACCCCTCTTCTCCCCACAATACTTGCTAATTGCCACTCCGGTCACCCGAGGAGTTTTTTTTTTTTTTTTTTCCTGAAGTAACTTGCCTATTTGGCTGTTGCTCACACTTGTAATTGACTGCATAAATCAATGACTTTCCGTGAGTTCATTTAAACAACAGAACATCTATAAGACTCCCTGTCTCATCATGCTGGCTAGTTAGACGTTAGGTAAGCGAAAAGCGAAATAAAACTAACAAGCCCGAGCGCCCACCGTACTGGGTGCTTGATGCGTGCTGGTTCATTTCATCCCCCAAAGTGCGCCATGAAGTCCCCGTGATAGAGCCAGAAACAGGCACGGTTTGCTTGGGGTCCCACCGCTTAGGGTGAGATGAGAGCTTTGTTTTCCCTCTATTACCTCTTCTCCTTAAGCCTTCTCTATCTCTTTGTTCACTTTAAAACTTTCCATTTAGAATTCTCATTCCTTGCTTTTATTTGAATGCCCCTGGCATGCATTTAAGCTTATAACACTTAGGTTGCAAAAAGCAGCCTTGGCGACTCTCAGAAACGGCATTGTGAAAAGTCATTCACAGCAGCTTCCCCGGGGACTGAGAAACCTCAGCCACCTCCAGGAAATGTTTAGCTGAAGTTTTAAAATAACAGAACTCAGGGTGGGAACTGAGCTCTTAAAATGGAAGGTGTTTTAATTCGACATTATGTTTTCAACTCTGAAAACTGATAATAAATGGCATCACACTCTCAGATAAAGTGACCTTCTGGGAAAAGGAATCATCCAGGAACTTTTGAACTCAAAGTTTACACAGGTTTCTTCTTTTTTTTTCAACTCAGGTCAATAGAACAGTGTGGACCAAGTGTCACATGCTGAGTAACTATAGGAAAAATGAAGCTGAATTAAATACAAGGATTAAGTCGTATGCTAGGGTAGGGAAGCCCGTACGGACTGTATGTTTAGGATCGGCTGGTTTTATCACTGGTTGGAGAAGGGATGACACAGGAGAGATAGAGGCAGAGAATGATGGTTGTAGGAGAGGGAATGCCAAAAAACCTGTAATTTATTTATAAAAAATTGTGGACTTATCCCTACATGTTTAAACTTCAGTTACCTTCAAAATACTCTCCGTTCGATGCAATACACCTGTCTAGATGCTTTTTCCACTGCTCAAAACAGGTTTTGAACTAGTCACTTTGGATGCCTTTTAGTGCTTCTGCCTTTTTTCGTTTCACCTCTTCCACATTGTCAAAATGTTTTCCCTTGAGGACTTCTTTCATCGGAGGAAACAACAGAAAGTCGCTCAGGGAGTGATGGGGTGAATAGGGAGAGTGAGGCATGGGGGCCATACTGTTTTTGGTTAAAAACTGCTGAGCACTCAGTGTGGTGCGGGCAGGGTTGTGTGTGTAAATCACCCATCATGAAATGGGCAAACGTGTTGAAAGAGTCTCCCCCCAGAATTCACTGAAGCCAAGTGGAACGTCTCAAACACTAGCTGGTACACCGATGCCAATGGGTTTCTAGAACACTTACCTAGCGGGGGGAAGCACACAAGGGACCTGCCCTTGGGGAAGAAAATTCAATAATTCCTTTTTGGGGGGGTCCCTTCTGTACATTCATTCTTCTGCTAGACAGACTATAAGGAAAAAAGGGGAGCTCTCAATCTGATCAAATATGTGAGCTTCAGAGAAGAAGTAGTTAATTTGAGTTCCCTTTCTGTGTTTTCTCCCACCAAACTCCCCACCATCCCCAAATGCAGCCCACATATACTCCCAACCCATGTGTGCCCAGAGTTTGGATTTTCAACTTTTGTTTTCGCAGTTTTGATTTTTTTTAAGCTTCATTTTGCATGTAGAAACAGTCAAATATATGCACGTAGAGCACATTTGCTCTAAGTCCTAATTTCAAGAGAATCTAAAACAGAATATTAGAGATTAACAAAGACTTTGGAGAGTCACACAGATGAGGGACTAGACTGTCCTGGGAGTTAACTAACCTCTTCAGATTCTACGGAGAAGGAGGCAGGGCATAACTTGTAGCCGGAACATCCTCCAAGGTGAGAAAGCTGAGTGAGCCAGCTTCTAGCTCTTTCTCTAACACCCTCTGTTCTGTGTCCTGGGAGATGTCAGTCTCTAGAATCCTGCAAAATATTTTGTATCCTAGGAACTCTATTGAGTTCCTGACTACTGATCAAAGTTGAGCCAAACCTATTTTGAGAAAATATTCATGCACCTGGCTGGGAGTAGAAGGTGAATTTGTAGATTGAGAAGCTGGATACTTTTTGAATGATAAGCAGCTAATGAAATAAAAAATGGTAAGCTTGGGTTAATTTTGAGGTCACAACAACTTAGGTACGACGTGGTTTTGGATAAAAGTACATGCACAGAGGTGGGTCTGGTGCTACATTAGATGTTTTCTGTCCTCTAGCCCCATCTCCTGGGACTTCCTTACTCACTTGGACCCAACCACACGGACCATCTTCCTGCTCCTCTGACATGCGGGGCAACTTCAGACCCGGCCGTGGCGTACATGGTGTCTTCAGCCTGGGGCACTCTCTCTGGATCTCTCCACCTCCCTTTTGGGGTTAATTTCGGCTTATCTGTCAGGTGACTAAATGAATATTTCTTGTTTTGGTCTCATGCCACCTTATTTTTTCTTTATAGGACATATAACCATAATTGAAAATCACCTGTGCAATTCCTGCGTTAATATCAGTCTCTTTCTGTAGATAGTAAGCGTCAAGAGGATAGAGGCTGTAATTATCTTGTTTACCATGATTTAGTAGTTGGAAGCTGGAGCCAGTCCTTGATAAATTGTGGTATGAATGAATGTATGACTAGTACTGGATCTTCAAAAATAGGATGAACACTTAACTGCCTGAGGCAGCTGAAGTGGAAATTACATCTAAGCATTGAGAGTGAACCAGACTTAGGATTCTAAAATGCTAAAAATAGAGGGACAGGAGGTTGAATATACATTGAGTGGTGAAAAGTACCGGAGACACAGAAAACAAGCAACATTGACTCTCTGATATTTAGGCAGAGAACAATGACCAAGGCTTGCTTGGGATCACTGCATGCAGAAAATAACAGGGCGGGGGTGGGCAGAATCAGTTTTATCGTACCTATTGAAAGTCCCCTGTATCAAACATGCTATTCAATGGTAACCCAGGTCTGTCAGGGATTTCTTGACCTTTTGACAAAGGCTGGAAGCTATGAATTCAGTGTTATCTAATCACACACATAGAATGCAATATTTTTCACCCTTTTGGGTTTCTCTGATAACTGACATTCTAAAACCTTCTCTGGGACACTTGCTCTGAGTGATGTGCTCTTCCTCTGTGATCCCACAATATCCTTTATTTCTATCAATACAAATATTGCCTATTTCCTCTACTAGGCTACAAGCTTCTTAATGGCAGTCACTTTCTCGTTTGCCTGTAGCATCTCACGGCTAGCTCAATGCCTAGCATTACACACCTGAGAAATGTTTGGTAAATTTAATTAATCTCATTTTAATGAAGTACTTGTTTCATTTTACCAAGTAAATACCTTGGTAGGCAAATTGTTAAATGCATATTCATGTAAGGGGTGCCCAGCAGGGTGGCTTATAGAGATAAAACTTAATATGTTTCCTTTTTTGGTCAATTTCAGTCACAGTTACTTTGGTAGACTGATAACAAAAATTGCCCCAGTTGTTTAAGTCCCCCTGTTTTCATGTTCTCTGCCACATAATTTTGCAGAATCTCCCATCAAGAGATGGAGTCTCTTTACCCAGTCCTTAAATCTTGGCTGGCCTTTGAATTTACTTTAGCCAATAAAATGTGACAGAAGGGATAGTGTGTCAGTTACAAGCCTTCACGATTCTGCTCAATTGCTTTGCGAACAAGTCTAGACAGCAGATTCCAGCTGAGTCATCCAACGCTGCCCAGTTCCCAGCTGACCTGGTGGCTGACCACAGATCTGTTGATTGAGCCTAGCTGAGACCAGAACTATCCGTGTATGCTCAGTCCAAATTGCTTACCTGCAGAATTGTGAGCAAAACAAACAATCGTTGTTTTGAGTCATTACATTTTGGAGTTATTATGCAGCAAAAGGCAATTGTTACTGCTATGCTATGTTTAATTTACTAAGCAGATAGTATGTTTTGCCAAAAAGGAAGGTGGTGAGATCTGACCCAAGCAGAGAACGTTCATTGGAGAGTCCTAGATGGAATGGCCTGGGTAGGATATTAGATACCTTTAATATTTCCTTCAGTGACAAAGGAAAACATCTTTAGAAAATAGACAGTGGTTGGTAAATAAGCAGACTCCATGAGGCATCCCATGAAGTGTGCAAGCTTCCTTGAAACTGGAGGTGGTTTCAGAGGACAGATCGAATATAAAGGTGAGTTGCCCTGCTATACAAGAAGGTAAGCTTGTTGCACAATGATTGGGAGAGTCTGCATGAGTTAGTGAGAAGTGCTTTCTATCAGTATTTGAGAAAAAATATCATCAATAACAATGAACCATCGGCTAAAAAAAAAAAATCACCAGTGACTTGAAGAAAAGATCATGACGGTGTGATACCTACAAGGATGAAAAGTGTAAAGAGTTCTTCTGTTGCAGATTCCAGAGAGCTGAATCTGCCTTCCACCATCACCAATTTTTGGTTTTAAGGAAGTCTGTGAGTCTCGGGTTCTTCAAGTGGAAGTTGGCTAGCTATAACCTTATTTCATAGAACAAAATCATATTAGACAATGGGTGGGAAAGCATTTCATTACCTTTAGAACGCTAAAACAATGGCTTTGTGTATGGTTGATATCAGAAACAACTAGGTTGTTTTTGATGATCTGCTCACGGACAGTCATACAGAAACTTGCGTTTTTTTATCCATGATGTCCGTCGTTTATGTCAGCCTCCTCTGGTTGTCCTTCTCCTCACCTCTCTCCAGAACAACCTTGTTTATTGCAGACGGTAGCAAAGCTTTCTTTTTGCTGAGGTTGGAATGTTCGCTCACCCTGTGAATAGGGTGATAATACAGCCTCACCTGTTTGTGAACATTTCTGCTTTTATATCCCCGTGACATGCCCTAGGCCATTGCGTGGCAGAGGTGTGGTAGAGAACAGATGTGCCCCATGCTATTTTGTTACCCTTTCTTTTGGAATTAGAACTTTTCTTAAAAAAAAAAATTGGGGGCCAAAAAGTCATGATCATATTTTGAGACTATTTCTTCTATGTTTTTAATTCCCATTAGTTTATTCTACATCACACCATCGTCCTCACCCATTGAATCATGACTTCCGTTGCTTCAGAGGGAGGGCTGAACCCAGCCAAGAACAAAGGAGACAATGCTCAGTTTGGGAATTCCAAAACACACTCTCGAAGCTAATTTCAGAGACA
Organism: Tarsius wallacei; assembly: GCA_963574415.1. Classification (NCBI taxonomy): domain Eukaryota; kingdom Metazoa; phylum Chordata; class Mammalia; order Primates; family Tarsiidae; genus Tarsius; species Tarsius wallacei. Next base: position 18,728 of record CAUYQG010017713.1, read on the forward strand.
GTAGACGTGGAAAGGCAAGGCATTCACTCACAATACCTAGGCTTGTTGAAAGAGAAATCGGAAGCTTTCCCTTAAATATGAACTATTCCCTTAACATATTAAGAGGTTAGAGGACTGGAGGAAGAAAGATTTACTATAAGCCACGAAATGGAGAATATGGGGGGGGGGGGACAACATAAAGGTAATTTCCAATACACTGGAGAGATGAAAACTGGAGGAGAGGAGCCAGAGGGCAGAGAGTGAGGAAAACAAGACGATGAAGCCCTGACTTGAGCTGGTGCCTGGGTTGGATAGAGACCACAGAGGGTTTTGGAGGGAGGCTGGGTTTGCACACCGTGCCTAGAGCTCTAGATGGAGATGACTGTCTCAGAATAGCAGAGACTGTGGTGCTCTGTGTGTAAGCTGACCAGGCATGAGATAGTCTCCACCGCCCCTTGTCGCCCTGCCTCCTGCCAAAGTCTCCTTATCTCCAGAGAGGGGATCCAGAAAACTTCCCCAAACCCTTAAAATTGGAGCATGAGATGGTATTTGAGAAGAAGAAGTCAACACGCCTGACAAGAGAGTGCCAGAGCTTAGACAGAAATCTGAGGATTGTATAGTCCAAAGCAGGAGTCACACATAGGATGTGGCTAAATCTCAAAATGTCCACTGTGTGTGCTAGTGCTGGGGGGAACACCTGAGGGGACAATGGAGAGATGGTCGAGTTACCTGAAAGCCACGCCCTCCATGGCTATCCTGAGATCAGACCACAGATCAGCCTTACACACTAGTGCGATGATGGAGGGTGGCCAGTGCTCAGATGCTGCAAGTGCGGCATGTCCGTTCTCTATTGGCAGGACAATCCATGAGCCCTGACGGCTAGAAGAATGATGTTGAGAAAAACTCTGAGTTTACCCAGAAGTGAAGTTTAGAAAAGAAGAGTCTACCTTAACTTGAAATAGCATGATTTCTTCTTGGCTCCGACATCAATGGAAATGTAGGCTCATGAGTATGTTGAGTCTAGATCTGTATCTTAGTTGACAAGTTTTAACCCCAAAATATTGGTCTTCACTAGAAATTGACCTTCGATATGACCCAGCAATTCCCCTATTGGGGATATACTCGGCGGAACTCGAATCATTCTACACAAAAGATACCTGCACACGTATGTTTGTTGCAGCTCTCTTCACAATAGCAAAAACATGGAACCAACCATGTTGCCCATCGAAGCTCTACTGGATTAAAAAAATGTGGCACATATACACCATGGAATATTATGCAGCCATAAAGAAAGACAAACATGGACTTCGCAGCAACTTGGATGGATTTGGAGTCGATTATACTCAGTGATCTATCACAGAAACAAAGAACAGAACACCATATGTTCTCACTCATAACCGGACCTTGAACAATTATCATAATACTCTAAGAAAGGGATTGGCAGTAGTGGAAAACTGTCAGGGGAATTGGGGTGGGATTGGCAGTTGAGGGAAACTGCTAGGGGAGGGAGGGGCACACCTCATCAACAAGGTCACTTGCATAATCAATGTTTGTATACCTAACCCTGAATTGTACCCCACATCTTTATAATAAAAAAAATATCGCTCTTCAAAGGTGTGTGGGGACATATGCCAGTTTGGTCCCTGATGTGGGTTAACCTTTCCCTTCTAGGTGCTCCTTCTAAAATCACTCTCTGCATTGACTTGGTGGTAAACTTTATGATGGTGGGGACCCTATCACATTTCTTTTTACATTCCCAACTGCTGACAAAGGGTCTGGCACATGGTTATTGCCCAAGGAATGTCTGTTGAATGAATCCATGGTAGCAAACCATTTGGATAAATTATAAACATTTTAATTAAAAAACTGTCGGATTCTAGAAAATCTGATGATTCTTAAACTGAGTTATCAGAAACAACTGATAATTTTGCCTGTGCTACGCATGTTTATTGCGCCACGCATGTTTATTGCAACATTGTTCACAGTGGCAAGAACATGGAACCAACTGTGCTGCCCATCGAAAGAGGATGGGAGAAAAAAATGTGGTACACATACACAATGGAATATTATGCAGCCAGAAAGAAGGACAAAATCATAAACTTCACACTAACCTGGATGGACTTTGAGTCTATAATACTGAGTGATGTATCACAGAAACAGAACTGAGTATCACATGTTCTCACTCATAAGTGGACCTTAAACAATTATCGTAATACTATAAGAAAAGGATTGGCAGTAGCAGGAAACTGCCGGGAGGGGAGTGGGGAAGTGGATTGGCAGTAGTGGGAATCTGCTTGGGGGGGCAGGACACCTCATCAACAAGGGTACCTGCATAATAAACATTTGTATGCCTAATCCTGAACTGTACCCCACACCTTTAAAATAAGAAAATCAAAAGAGAAAAGAAAATTTGCCTGTGCTATGGAGACATATTTCATTTCTTGATAATTGTGGGACGTCTACGATGTGCATCACCCTAAACGCTTTTCACATGTAAGTTATTTAATACTCCCAGGAACCCAATGATTTGGTCTTCTTGCCTTCGTTTTATAGATAAAGAGACTGAGCTGAGTGTGGTGGCGTATGCCTATAATCCCAGCATTTTGGGAGGCTGAGGCAGGAGGGTCGCTTGAGTCCAGGAGTTCGAGACCAGCCTGGGCAACATAATGAGACCTCCCCTCTGGGGGGAAAGAAAATTAGCTGGGCATGGTGGCACTCACCTATAGTTTCAGCTCCTTGGGAAGCTGAGGAGGAAGAATCGCCTAAGTCTAGGAGGTCGAGGCTGCATTGAGCTGTGATGGTGCCACTGTACTTCAGCCTGGGCAACAGAGTGATATCCTGATTCAAAAGCTAGAGAGGGAGAGGGGAGAGAGGAGAGAACAGAGACAAGAGACTGAACCCTGAAGAGGATTAGAAGAGGATCCAAGATTCCAAAGTCACTCAGTATACAAGCTAGGACTTGAGTCTGGCTCTAGCCTGTGTTATCAGCCACCATATTATACCTAATTCTAAATGTGTCTGAGTTTCCTCATGTGACAGCGATCAGAATAGCTGTGCTAGAGGACAGCTATAGGCTGGCATTTCCGTGAAGAGTGCATATTATTTCACATCAATGTATACGCAAACCATTGTTTCAGGATGGTCATAAAGTGTTTCAATAAATGACAAGAATCTTGCCCAACAATATGGAAAGCCTGACATCTATAACATTCAGTTGCAATAAAAAATCTATTACTAGGAACTTGTCAAAGTTTGCGCCTTGGCTCTTCCAGCTGTGGGAGGTCCTAGTGAGACTAGACGGGCTTGAGTCTCCTCTGTGGTTTCTGTGGGAGCTTCTTCATGTCAGTGGCCTGGAAAGTGGCTCTGGGATGTTACACCAGCCACGATTCGGGAAAGAGTCCCGGATTTCTGTTCACTGGCTAGGGCCTTTTGGAAGAAGGATGAAGGTCAAGAAACCCGTGAAAGTCGAACTGCAGTGCTGGGCTGTCTGTCCATGTCTCAGTGGTCCAGGTACGCATGCATCCGTGGAGGCTGGTGCCCACGTGGGGATGAGCCCTTGCACCATGAGACTTCTTCACTCTTTAGCAGACTGCAGACAGAGTGGAGCGACAATCTGTCTTGGGATAAATCCAGCTTCAGGATGTCATTGTGAGGGGCTGTTCTTGCTTTGTGTGTGTTGAGCTAGACTGGGTAAGTGTTGATTGGCAGAAGCCTAGGAATTCCTGTAAGGGGAAGTGACTGCAGGGACCACAGGGACTCTCTTCGGCAACTTTTTGATATGACTCTGGAAAACATATCCAGCTCTTTTGACTTACTCCAAAACAAAGTAGAAAAATGGTCTCTAATATTTGGGGGCTACTTCAGCATGAGTTTATCCGTGCTCTGCCAATAGGCAATGGTATGACTGTAGTTGACTTGTATGCAGTTGGATTTGTCTATGCCTGTGCCATGTTTGCTGTTTCACGTGTTGAATGTCCCCCTGGCCTTGGGAGAAAAAAGAACGATGCCAGAACAGAGCTAGTTTTATGAGACTATATTGAGACACAGTCTTTGTTTCATATAACAACCTTTTCATAATTTTCCTAGCTTCACTGTAGGAAGGTAATAAACATCAAAGCTGGCATAGTCAATGATCCCTTTCCAGAGATAGGACCAGACAGGCCTCCTTTCATTGGGCTCTTAGGGAACGTACATCCCCAGGAGGGAACAGGAACATTAAACCATGGGTCTGTCATTCCGCAGGAATGGAAATGTTGATTTCTCTGGTTGTAATAATTTAGAGATTAAATGTTGAATATGCGACTGCAGGCTCTTGTTTCCACTTCTCATCCTGTCCCCATCTCCTTTGGAAAGCCATATAACTTGTCCAGTGTGGAATCGTGTCGGTGAGTTTGTGGCTCTCCCAATAAATCATGTAGAGACTTCCTTCATAAGTCAATCTCCCACCCAGTCACAATCCCCAGAGCAAAGAATGCGCTTTGTTACTTGTGGTTGGAAGCTTCCGAGTTGGTCTTGGCTATTTTCTACTACTTAGGTCCTTCTAACTTTCCCTTTGCTGTTGTAGAAAGGCCGCCTTTGCAAGGCTCACCAGCATCTATTTCCCCGAAACTTTCTCAGAGGGAATACTCTCTAATCATGTTCAATCGTGTGAAGGTTTGGGACCTGACTTCTGATCACCTGTAATACTTGGTCTCATGATTGCCTTTTATTTTCCTGCCCACTTGACACATTCCGGTTGCTGGAACAAAATCTCTGTGGCTCACAGAATCCCAAACCAAACTAAGTGATGGATGTGCTGTTGATGATTAATCCACATCTCTGTGTAGTTTTGAGTGTATTGTGTTTCGATTGATTTGTGCTAAGGGTTAAGCAATTAATTGAATGGCGGCTAAGGCTGGATTTTTTCCTGTAATACTATTCCCGGGTGTTTGGTCCTACGTTCTTTTGACTTTGCTGATGGTCAGATGGGCTATTAATATAGAGAAAACAAAGCAAAGCAAAACAAAGCAGAATACTTGTATGAGCTAAGAACATACAGTCCAGTTAGACATGTTGTCATGACTGCAGAGGGCTGTGTCCAAATCCTCTCTGTTGTTCTCTCTCTTTTGGGTCTCAGATGCAGAATGTTTAGTGAATCACACTCTTTAGTTCCCAGCAGGCAAATTAGCATCTATCCAGTGGAAGACCTGTAATCTATTTGCTTAAACTTTATTCTCTTTTGTCTTTACTCCACCCATTCTCCTGAAAGCAGAGGCAGCCAGATGGAAGGGGCTCTGGTACCCTCGTTTGGCAAACTTACCTGGGTTCTGGGCTGTCAAAACTGGTATTGTCCACACAGGATAATCTGAATGGGACTCAGCACATTCTTGGGTTGTTCAGATATTTTTACTGGAAGATATTTGTTTTATTACCATAGGCAGATATTTTGATGTGCATCTTTTTGTGTCACATTGTGTTTTATTGTCTTGTATACATTTTTAATTTTTAAATTCTTACATTTTTTTAAAAAAATTAAAAATTGTTGCGCGTGCCTGTAGTTCCAGCTCCTTGGAAGGCTGAGGCGGAAGGATCACCGGAGCCCAGCAGGTCGAGGCTGCGGTGGCCGGGAGCGGCCACTGCACTCCAGTCTGGGCGACAGAGTGAGACTCCAACTCAAAAAATAAAAAAATAGAAAAAAACATTAAAAAATTTTTAAAATTAACTGTAAAATTTAATAAAATTTTGATTAAATTTTTAAAAGTTAAATTTTTTTTTTTTTGGAGTCTACTTGTTGTTGCCCAGGCTGGAGTACAGTGGCACACTCGTGGCCACTGCAGCCTTGATAGTGTAAGTAGCTGGAACTACAGACACATGCCACTATGCCCGGCTGGTTTTTGTGATTTATTGTAGAGACAAAGTCTCACCAAGCTGCCTAGGCTGGTCTCGAACCCCCGGGCTCAGGCAATCCTCTCACTTCGGCCTCCCAAAGTGCTGGAATTACAGACTGAGCCACCGTGTCCGGTCGTAAAGATTAATTTTTAAAAATTAAAAATTTTTTAATTAAAAATATTTTGAGATGAGGATCTGACTATGTTGCCCAGCTTTGACTCAAATTCCTGGTCTCAATCAATCCTCCTACCTAGCCTTTTAAAGTGCTGGGATGAGAGGCATGAGCCACCATGCTTGGCCTTTAGTTTATGTAAATGATATCAGGATATCCGGTGCATATCTTATTCTGTTTCTTCTTTTTTTGTGGGGGGAGTGTCCATTCATGTAGCTATGAACAAATTTCCTGTGTTGTTTCTTCTGAACACACGATGCTCTGTGATGGTATCCAGCACATTCTGTCCACACCCAGTGATGTGCACAGGTATTTCCAATGCCCCTTTTCCCAATCACAACTAATGCTATAGTGAATTGTCCTAGGTAAATGTATAATAATTAACTGATGGGTTTTTTCTTTAATGTGTCTTTCTTATGGCAAACTAAATTTATAAGATCATTTTTATTTTTTGCTTTCATCCTTTTTATGCCTTATAAAAAATCTTTTAGTAGTTTGCATAATTCTCCATCGTAGAAAGGTTACTTATAGATCAGTCATGCTCTTTGCTCATCATTGATCTGTTTTCTCTTCTTGTTTAAATTTACAATTATCATAGTTTTCTGTCGTGCTCGCTAGGTGACCTACATGTTTCAGATCATAACTCGGTTTGCATGTTTGTCATGGTAACAGTACCATTTTTACAATAATTCAAAATGTAAGGTAATAAAGTTCAATACCTCAACAGTCAGTGGAAATCTGTAGAAGGTTGTAGGTACCATATAAAAAAATTATATGGGTAACAGAGATAGAATTGGCTACAAGACATGCCTTTTACATACTTTTCTTTGTTTTAAAGAACTCATCTGCTAGCTAGGCCATGAATGGCTAGCTCTATGTTTTAATATTTTCCTACTCTCTAAACCACTAAGCCTACACTAAATTGAAAATAACACATGTGGCTTTATTCATGAATAAAATTCTTCACGGTGATATTTTGGAGAGGAATCCATGAAGCTGTGAGACTTTCCTACAACCAAAACTGTCTTCTGAGCTAAGCTGCCAGAGGTGAGGTGTAGAAAGCAGGGTGTCACAACACCTTCAGCAACTCCGGCAGTGTCAGGTTGTCTTAGGACTATGTGACTGACCAAGGCAATCGTATTTAGATTGATCAGAGGTTCATGAAGGGACCTCACATGAGAGCTTGGCCCCAAAGAGGTAGTATCCGTTGGAAAATTATAACGGAATTAATGAGATCATCTATTTGGGGGCTCTTGAAATACACAGACAGATAGCAGCAGAATAGGAAGAAATAGCTGCTAGAAAGAGAAACAAAGGCACTAAAGCAAGGAATGAAAGGTTGATTTCATGTCTGTGTTATCCTAAAAGAGACTCCAGTTTTCTTTAGTCCTATCTGAGTATTGAGATGGTTATCTGTGCATGATTTTTTTTCCTATGAGACTGGGTCTTGTTCTGTCACCCAGGCTAGAGTGGTACAGTGGAGTGATCATAGCTTATTACAGCCTCAAATTCCTGGGCTCAACTGATCTTCCTGCCTCAGCCTGCCAAGTAGCTAGGCCTACAGGTGCACGTCACCATGCTCAGTTAATTTTATTTATTTTTTATTTTTATTTTTTTTTTTGAGTTGGAGTCTCACTCAGTCGCCCAGACTGGAGTGCAGTGGCCGCTCCCGGCCACCGCAGCCTCGACCTGCTGGGCTCCGGCGATCCTTCCGCCTCAGCCTTCCAAGTAGCCGGAACTACAGGCACGCGCTACCACGTCCGGCTAATTTTTGATTTATTGTAGAGATGAGGTTTCGCCTGCCCAGGCGGGTCTCAAACCCGTGCGATTTTTTTTTTTAAACAGGGTCTCCCTATGTTGTCCAGGCTAGTCTCAAACTTCTGGCCTCAAGCCATCCTCCCATCTTGCCCTCCAAAAGCACTGAGATTACAGACGTGAGCTACCATGCCTGGCCTGCATGATTCTGTTTTTAGAATATATGTTTTTTTAAAAAATCAACACAACCCAAATAAAAGCATACAAGAAGCCCCAAGTCAAATCTGAAAGTGATAATAAGAACAAAGTGGCTTCCAATTTCAGTCATTTATGTTGTGGGTATAAGTGAGAGGTTATTCCACCAATGAAAATCTATCGGAGCTCTGAGTGTCTATAAAGCGAATGACATATTAAATGCATTGCATCTCAGTGTTTAAAATGGAAGGAATGATTCACAAGTGATTTTTGCAATAAAATAGCCCTGAACTCTGCACTTGGGACGCTATAATACGCTAATGGAAGGTGAAGATATTTCCCAAGGCCAAAAAACTCAAAATGGCAAAAGTGCGTGTTGCAGGCAGTCATACTCACCAAATAACCGCATACTCCTCTATACTTCACAACTTCCGTGTTGTGAATGTTATAGAATGAGTTCTGGCCAATGGCCTGTGGATGGATGCAACGTGTTGCCTCTAAACTACGATCAGTGCGAGTTCCTTTTGTGCTTTCTTTGTCTGTCTTAAAGACTGCAGAAACCACGTGTTGAGATGGTACAGCCACAAAATGCAACCTGGAAGGATCTATAATTTACTGCTGAGAAGTGAGCTGTCCTGGAGAGTATCTAGATCAGTAGAGGGTTTGGTGAGAGGGCAATAAACTTTTATGGACAGAATGACTAAGATTCCTGCGGTTGTTTGTTCCTGCCAAAATCCTACCAGGTGGGATTTGATTTCTGACCAATCTAACATACTAGAAATATCATACCCTTCCCACCACATCATATTGGCTTGAACAAGATGGAAGGCTCTGAGATAGATGAAACAGAAAAAAAAAAAAAAAGGGAAAAATAAACCATAGTCCAGAGGAGTGTTAGAAAGCCCATAATAGGTAGCTCTTCAAATGTAAGTTTTATTTTTATTCAAGTATGATAAGGTCAACAGATCAGAAGATGTTTGCCATTGAGAAGGTAGCTTGTTCCTCAAAGTTCCCAAGAGAAGGAGGCATGTCACACCACACTGGGCCACACCAGGAAGCACCAGGGTTGGTTAGATGGCAGAAGGAGTGAGGGGAACCAGATAGGCAAAATCTTTATTGTTTCTGTGGAGAAGAACGGACAAGACAAGGTAAACAGGTTATGATTGGCTAGTTTGTAATAATGTCAGCAGGATCTGAGGTGCAGGAATGTCTCTAGCTGTCTGGTACCTGGGCCTGGAGTGATTATGGCAGTGAGACAGTTGCTGGCTCAGGAGAGAGTCTGGTAAAGGTGGTGGTTGGGCAGAGGCTCTGGGGATTAATTTGCATATGAAAAGCACACCCTAGGCATGTGATCTCTAGGAACTGGCTAGCCCAGGGTGAGCACGGCCCCAGATGGCAAAGCATCAGAATAAGACATGCTTAATGCAACAGCATAGAGGAAAAGTACCGAAGTGAGCGTCCGTCCCAGAGCAGACACTGAGATTAATTCAGAAACACATTGAAAGGGAGCGAATCAGGAACCTGCATCTCAGTGTTTAAAATGGAAGGAATGCCTGAGCCTGCGGGTTCAAGACCCGCCTGGGCAACTTGGTGAGACCTCATCTCCACAATAAATCAAAAAATTAGCCGGGCCTGGTAGTGCGCACCTGTAGTTCCAGCTACTTGGAAGGCTGAGGTGGAAGGATCGCCAGAGCCCAGCAGGTCGAGGGTGTGGTGGCCAGGAGTGGCCACTGTGCTCCAGTCTGGGCAACAGAGTGAGACTCCACCTCAAAAAAAAAAAAAAATGGAAGGAATGATTCACAAGTGATTTTTGCAATAAAATAGCCCTGAACTCTGCACTTGGGACGCTATAATACGCTAATGGAAGGTGAAGATATTTCCCAAGGCTAGGAGGCCATTGCAGGGTGTATCCTCAATCTATTCTCTATTGTGCAAAGAGGGGCCTTTAGAATGTGTTTTTTATTATATCATCTCCTTTGTAAAATGAAATTAACATATATCCTTCTTTCTGTTTGAGTCATGCTAGCCTGTATATGAATCAGAAAAAATCTGATTCATTTTCCAAGTCTCTGCAAATGTTGGTTTCTCTGGGAAAACTCCAACACCACCCCTCCCTTCCCCCATTGGGTCTGCTTGAAGGACCTCCCCTTCACCCATACATCACTGTTTACATCCTTCAAACTAGAGTGCTGGGGTTTCATGCTGATTTTTCTACACACCCATATGAGCCAGGAGGCAACATGAAGAGAGATATTTTGAAAACTCCCCTCTGTAGCACAGCTAATTCCCATAATAGGCGCGCTCTCCGTCCCTAGATTTCTCCTTTGCAGCACTGACAAGTGTTTTGGTAATGACTTCAGTGTGTGTCTGATCTTCAGCTGTTGGCTGCAGAAAGTTCTCTCTTGCTTATTGCTATAATTCTAGCACCAAGACATATGGTCCATGCTCAGTGCATGTTCGTGGAATGAAGGCAGGACTTGAATCTATCCTGTTCTTTATCACGCTGGAGCCTTTAAAATGGTGACCGACCCACCACAGAGGTTCAGTAGAAATTATTTGAAGGAAAGCAAGTACAGCTCCCTGTAAAAATCGTCTGAAGTACGTACTCTTGTAAGTAATTTGAAAGATGAACAACAAATAGACACTGGAGAGATGAAGACGTACCTGCCCAAAGCATTGCAAGATGAGGGCAAGGGCTGGATTCTTCTGACTCCAGTGTTTGTTTTCTCTCTACGAGTGCCCAGCCTTAACAAGCAGGCTGATTTGACAACATAGTGTAGTTTAGTGATTGTCAAACTTTATTGTGCATACGAGACGCCTGGGAATCTTGGGTCAAGTACAGACTCTGAATTAGTAGGTCTAGGGTGGGGCCTGAGATTTTGCATTAACAAGTTCCCAGGTGATGCCCACACTGCTGGTACAGCCACCACACTTCGAGAAGCGAAGATGACGATGGCCTACTGATTAATTTTCCGATTGCATATACCTGAGGCTTCAACAGAGAAACAAAGTGGAAGTGAAGAAGATCATTCACCAGTATAAAGACTTATTAGGGGCAGGAGAATTCAAACAAGATTAGTTACCTAAATTGATCCGATTCAATAGATAATTGTTCAACTCTCTATTTCATTTTGCATCTGGGAAGAGAGAGTCTATCACTCTGCAACCAGGTCCTTGTTTTTGTTTTATCATCAATGAAGTTAAAAACATTTCTAGCAAAATGAACTACACGTGCTGTAATAGACTTCTTATGGGATGGTTCAGTTGCGTTGTCTTAGGATGGGCTTTCTGGGAAACAGATTCTGCGACAGAGATTTGCCTGTGGAATCTTTACTGGGGAAGGAGGGAAGCAAGATGGGTTCAGGGAGAAGGTGATATGCAAGGCAATTGCAGAAGAGTTTCAGCTGACCTTAGGGGAAGCTCTGGAACGGAGATGGCCCTCACAGTTGCCCCAAACCAAGGCAAGCAGAATGGGTCCTGATGCCCTTACACTGAGCAGTCAGTTGAGTGCAGACTGCCACCTCCAGGAAGGGTATAACTTCGATGGGCCACTTAGAACAATTCACAGAGAAGGACTGGACAGTGAGCCAGACACTGGACTTCCTCCCAGAAGCTGGGGGTATGAGAGCCTCCGCCCTAGAGGGGTATCAGGACGGGATCACGGCATCCATTACACACAGTGTTCTGAGAATTTAGACAATTCTAAACATATCTTCAGTGCTATCTCTGAGTTTTGTAAACATTTGGCTCAGTAGATTCCCTAGAGAAACAGGTTTTTTGCTGCAAAGAGCTGGAAGGCATTAGAAAACAGTGGGGCAGGGAGAATGAGTTAGAAAGACAGCAGTATTCTACTACCTAGACCTACAGGCAGCCTTATCCAGGACCTTCTGAAATAATTACAAATGCAAAAGTTTTATTCAACTCACAACATGTCCACTGGACCCATCCATGTATCTGCTCTTTATATTTTTCTGGCTTTATCCTTCTCAGTTTCTCCATTGTAAGATGTGGGGTCTCAAACAGATGATCTATAAAATCCCAGACAGTTTTAATAAAATTCTGATTATATAACTCTTTCTCCTTCTAAATCCCTGCCCTTATCAAATGGCTCAGAGAAAAGAAACTTGGCCTAATCCAAATATGTTTTTCTGCCCACAAACATCTATTCCAAGAGTCAGGAAATGCCTAAAAGGGGGGAAGAAGAGAATTGGAATTAATATGCCTCTTTTTTACATCATGAATCTCTCTAAAATAAATAAAAATTAAGCAAAAGAACATTTTAATTTTATAGAAAACTTGGAATGTAGTCAAAAGAATAAAACTATGTCTCAACAAATGTGTTAACATTCAATTGTATTTCTATTTTTATATAAATTATAAATCATAATCGTAATCAAATAGCTATGCAAGTTTGCACACTATTCTTTTATTTTTATTTATTTTACTATTTTGAGTTGGAGCCTCACTCTGCTACCCAGTCTGGAGTGAACTGCTGGGCTCAGATGATCCTTCTGCCTCAGCCTTTCAAGTCGCTGGAACTACAGGCGCGTGCTACCACGCCCGGCTGATTTTTTTTGTTTTGATTTATTGTAGAGACAAGGTCTCACCACATTGCCCAGGCTGTTCTAGAATCTCTGGACTTAGGCAATCCTCTCACCTTGGCCTCCCAAAGTGCTGGGATTACAGGCTTGAGCCACCGTGCCCAGCCTGCACCCTATTCTTTTTATTAAACGCTGAATATCCAAAGCATTCCCACATGTGTATCTTTATACTATGTCACACAGAGAATAGATTAGAATTTACTTAATGCTTCTAATGTGGGAGATTTCTTTTATTTCTATTTTGTTTAAATTTGCTTAACTGATATAGCTTTGTCTTCAATATTTTTCCCCTAAAATTTGGGTTGTCTTAGGATAGAATTTCAGAAGTAGAAAATGAAGCAGGATTCAAGGTCAAGGGAAAGCAATTGAGACGATCAGAGTAACAGAAGGGATGAAGCCTGGAAAGATATTGTTTTATCAACAGGGCCGCCTTGTTCTCTACATCTGTTTGCGGATGACATTTATTAATGACATAGACCATGACATGATTCTTTTAGAAGGTCCAAGACTGGCAGTAAACACCATAAAAAAATTGATAGAGACAAAAAGTAGGAAGGAAGAAAGGGAGAAAGAAAGTATCAAAGAATGAACGAGCCTGAATTCTTTTTATACGTTTATGAGTCTTATAAATTGATCTTCTATTTTCCCCTTTAAATGACACTTGCCTTGTTTGGGAAAAACATAATCAAACAATATTACTTTATATCTTATTTTTGCAAAAGCCTTTGTATGATGAAATAGGAGGCAGATTATGGAAGTCATTCTACACCCTAGGCAGAATATTATTATTCTAATATGTGGTTTGGAACTGAGGTGTGAAATTCTCCTTCGCTGGAGACGGTTGAGAATGGAATGTTATTTCTCATCTGGGAACACAATCATGGAAGAAGAATGATCAACTTTTCAAAAACAAAACCTCATCCACTACTAAAAATTTAAAAGAAACTAAAGAAAAAGGACAAGCTCTTAGATTTCATTTTGGATTTTTCCTTTTTCTTTTATCAAAAGTCCCTCATGTTCTGATAAATTTCCTCTTCATCGGAATATCTATGTCCCTGTTTTTCAGTTCCCCAGTATCCTTCCCACTTTTATTTCTTTTTGGCAAGGGTGACCACTTAACCTTTGAAAAATAGTCTGGGAAAATTTCCAAGGTGCTTGCCATAGATAACTTCATGGATTCTCGCAGCCTCACTGGTATAAATAACAGGTTAAATCCAGAGCCACTGGGTAATGTCTAATTGCTTTTTGGCATAGCTCAACCAAGGCATAAGCACTCCTAGCTGGATTTGGGTTTGATATTCATGGATGAACTATTTTTTCTTCATACATATTCTCGATGCAGGTCAATTCAAGTCAGTCCAGAGAAGTAAAATTAGTATCAGAAAAAGGAAATATTTATCTAGCAGTCAATCACTGCTGCTAGTATCATCCAACCATGCACCCTGTCACACCATTGCTCTTAGAGGGAGAGCAGGCTTAGGTTGGCTAAGAAAAGCAGGGGGCATGATTGGGGAGATTTTTCAGCAGCTGCAGATAACTTTCTTTGTGTAGAGCTCTTAATCTCTTGGAGTTTCAGTTTACAGCTCTGTAAAATGAAGGCTAGCACAGCGATACTCACTGACCTCTGACGTGATTTAGTGGAGTGCTCATAAAAATTATGGAAAATAAAGTTCAAGTGCTAGACCAACACTTAAGAATAACGTTCTCCTATTTAATGGTTTTGAGTCCTGGGTTTGTCCCTACTTTCCGAATGATCTTTTCTTTGCATCATCCTTTGTATACAATGTTCAGTGCCTCGGCAAGACTGGCTGAACATTTGTGCTGGAGATGCCTGCTTTTCTTCAATGCTCCTAGCTGATACCTATAACACGCCTGCAAAGGATTTAATTCACTATTACAAAACTCTCAGGTGTGTACATTTTCAATAAAGTGAGTAGTGCAGGGACAACTACCCACAGACGAGTACCCATATGAATAAATCTTAAAAAACAAAAACCGTGATGCTGGTAATAGCACATTTTAAATCTTTTGGATCCTAAGAAAATATTTGTTTTGGATGCTTTCATTTATTTATTCACTCAGAAGTTTCATATTAAGCATATTCTTTGCAGTTCCTGTTTTTCAGTTTTGGAAATGAAGAATATAGCAGTAAGAAGAGAAGTAAGTTCTCCGCTCTAAGTCAGAACATCTATGTCCGGGTTTCTCAGTTCCCAGTTTCTTTCCCACTTTTATTTCTAACATGAAATACAAAGAATATGATTAATCTAAAACTGCTGAGTGAATAAATCAATAAAAGCATCAGAGACAAGTATTTTCTAGAATCCGAGTGATTTAAAATGAGCTATTACCAGCATCAAATAAGTAAGTAAACAAATGGTACAACAACGTCAAAACCAAAAAAACTCTCAGTACTATAAGGATAGTAAAATAGGGTTGTAGGAGAGACCTTTTAAACAGAAGAGTTACTTAGATTGAGTGGCCAAAGAAGGCTTTTTGTGTAGTGACAGCTGCTGTTAGACCTGAATGATAAGCTTTTCATCTGCTGTCTCTACCATGTGTCCACCTCCTGTCCTCTGTCCTCTCTGTTGTGTTTGATCATGTCTCCCTGCTTCTCTCCCTCACGGGACAACCAGAGTCCACCCTTTCCCACTCGATGGAATCACACATCAATTTTTCTCTTGCTCTATGGGAAAACCAAATGTTCACGTTCTAATCGTTCTTATTAACGCTAACCATGATTGTAATTTTTTTTTCTATTTTGAGGAATACTTTGACTCCACATCCCTCTCCCCTTACCATGTCAGTTATCCACTCCCTTTTTATTGAAAATTCCTCAAAGTGTTTCTTCTCTATCCTTACATTCTGTTGGAGAGCCATGCCCATCGTGCGTTAACCCTCAGTGCAGGGTTGATAAAGATTGGGGTCCATTTTCTAAACCTGATCTATCAGCGGTAGTTAACGGAGTTGATTGCCCCCCTTGAAATGTCAGTTTCTTTTCTTTTTTTGTAGTAATATTAGTTACAATATGTTAAGCACTGACCATATACCATGTAACCAGAGAGGTTTGCATAAAAACTCCAGTCTTCACAATACCCTCTAAGGTGAGCATTCTTTTTTTTTTTTTTCCTGGGCTCAGGCGATCCTTCCACCTCAGCCTTCCAAGTAGCTGGAACCACAGGCACATGCCATCATGCCTGGCTAATTTTTTGATTTACTGTAGAGACAGGGTCTCGTCAAGCTGCTCAGGCTAGTCTCGAACTCCTGGGCTCAGGCAATCCTCTCGTCTCCTCCTCCCAAAGTACTGGGATTACAGGCACGAGCCATTGTGCCCAGCCGAAACATCAGTTTTCACCTAAAATGCAGGATACCAAGCTTGCGAGGGTTCTCCCAGCCTCTCTGCCTGCTTGTTCTCATGTTCTCAGATCGCTTCCTCTCATTTTCTTCAGATATTGGAGTTCTCTGTGACTTGGCATTCCCACTTCTACTCTTATCCATGTATATTCACCATTAGGGTCATCTCATGGATTTAAATTCCATCTCTATCTTGGTGGCCCTATTTCTTCGCCTCAAGACCCAGACTCTTTTTTATCCAAATGGTTGCCTGATACATTCAAATGCAAATCTAATAGAATCTCACCTTAGCATATCCCCCCAAAAATCCCTGCAGCCTTAGAAAATATTTTACTTGTTTGATTAAAAGGGGAGACATGAGAGAGAAAACAGTTTCATGAGAGAAACCGAAGCGTCCAGTTTTGGACCACTGTCCCCAGGGTCATGGTCATGCTGGGCAATATTTCAGAAGACTATTAGGGCCAGAGTCAAAGACTTAGGAAAATGCTTCTGGTTTTCACAGCATCACAGCTGTCAGAGATATGATTTTTGTTTCCCTGGCCGTCTACCAGTGTGATCTTGGGAATCTAGGGAGGAATGGGTCAACCTTGCCTACTTTTGCTATTGCAAGTATTTTTTTTTTTTTTTTTTTTTTGAGTTGGAGTCTCACTCTGTCGCCCAGACTGGAGTGCAGTGGCCGCTCCCGGCCACCGCAGCCTCGACCTGCTGGGCTCCGGCGATCCTTCCGCCTCAGCCTGTAATCCCGCGCCTTTGGGAGGCTGAGGTGAGTGGATTGCCTGAGCCCGCGGGTTCGAGACCCGCCTGGGCAAGCAAGACCTCATCTCTACAATAAATCAAAAAATTAGCCGGGCGTGGTAGCGCGCGCTTGT
>CAUYQG010017715.1:0-29706 GCA_963574415.1 Tarsius wallacei
ACCTTGAACAATTATCATAATACTATAAGAAAGGGATTGGCAGTAGTGGAAAACTACCTGGAGGAGGCACACACCCCTGCATAGTGAACATTTGTATACCTAACCCTGAATTGTACCCCACATATTTAAAATTTAAAATTAAAAAAAAAAACCGTAAATCCAGGACAATGTATAATTTGTTTGTATAGTGCATAACATATCTTTAGAACACCACAGGGAAGGGAAACTGGTGCCTGGTAGAAAGAGGTGGGAGACTTTTCATCATAAACCTCTTTGAACTTTTTTATTTGAATCACATGAATATATTCCCTGATTGAAAAATAACTTTGTTTTAAACTTTAAAGTTCCAGTTTCAAAATCTGCCTTGGATTTTTGTTTTTGTATCTGTGAGTCTTTTAAAATCTATAATTGGTTTTGTCTTTACTTTCCATGGGTATCTCCATTTCCCTTCCTTGACAAAAAGGACTGTTTGTCCCTTCTTCATTTGATTTTATAATAAACTTGCTGCTGGCTTTAAGTTCAATTGCCTGACATCCAATAAAGTATCTAAGTATCCAATAAAGTCAGCATAAAAGATAGTTGCTTCCTGACATTTTAAAACACTTAGCTTTCATGTTCTGGTTCCCCTGTATCCCCCAATCTAAGGCTGCCAGATCCTTCTTCAGTGTCCTATCCAAATGCATCATAGTCGCACAATGGTCATGTCTAAACCACTTTTCCAGGGGCAATCGTTAGGGCCCAGTGCAGAATGCCTCCTCCATCCTTCAAACTAAAATTTCTTTCCTTAGCTAATCACATCTCTAGAACAACTGAGATCTTAAATGTATGAATAATCAATCCCTCAGCAAGTATTATTGTAACTAAAATCTGTTGTAGCTAAAATAGGTGTATTATATTCCATACTTCTTGTTCCAATAACTTTTCATGAATGGGAGTTGCAGGAGTGCTGGGAATCTCACCCTGCAATGCCCCCTACTGGTCATTTTAAGAAGAAGCTAACAGGGAAGGAAAGGAATAGCAATGACTCCAAATGGTGCTGAGGGGATAATATAAGCAGAGGGTTTTATTTTGTTTTGTTTCCACATACCTTTCACATTGGGCATCATTTTGGTACATACGCCATCCTGGTTACAGACTTACAGAGAATGTATATGAGTCACATTGGGAGACTCAATGTCAGCAGAAGGGAGAGGCACTTCAAACTACGGGGGGAGAGTAGGAGACCCCTCTAGGGAGAGAAGCAGAGAGACTCAAGTCTTCTCAAGATCTCCCCTGCCTCACCCCAGCCCTATACAGCATGGCCACAACAGGACAAATCATGGGTATCATGGGTTTTATCGGCCAAAACGCTATGCCGAAATTCTCCTATTAAATTTTATTCCCCTCATGAATTTTCCTTCTCTTTCAACATGCAAATAACTCTGGGAGAGTTAATTTCTTTGATTTTGCATTGCTTCAATATGATTTCCTTGAACTAGACTGGTTTTGTCTAACAACTAGTGGAAAATAATTTGGTTTGGGGTCAGTTGAGACTAAGAGAGTTATGACCTCTATAGAGGCGTTTGGGGCATGGACAAGGGAGGCCCAAAGGCCTCCAGGTGTCCAGGGGAAGCAGAAGGACCCAGCCAACGGACACATCCTTGTGAACACTTAATCTTACATTGGTGAAGCAGACAACAAATGTCAAGGCTATCTCCGAAGGAATTGCAAGGGTCTGACCAAAAACATTGTTCTTCCAATGGGGGCCCACTTTCTGACAATATAAAATAAGTTTAAGAATTCATTCAGAGAGAAAGAAACTAGGAAGTAGTTGGAATTTACTTTGAAGAGAATTGTGGGTATCCCAAGATTCCTGCCCACCTCCTTATGCCAAGAGAAGGCCTCTTCAGAAGCCAACTTGGAGAGTGTATCACTTGTTCACCTGGCTCATCCCTCCAGTGTTAAAGGTGAAAAGCTAGCTGAAATGGCCTGCCTAGAGCAAAAAGGCAAAGGGAACAGCCAAACTTTCCAGAGTTTGGTGGGACAAAGATATCTACAAGTTTCCCATTGGGCAGCTATAAACCCCATGGAAGAGAACCAGACTTTGGACATCTCTGAGGGAGTCCCTGTAGGGACAAGGGGACCCCAATAGAGGGACAGAGTTTTCAAGAGCCAGAGGCTGAGGGGAGAGCCACAGATGTCCAGCTACAGGAGCCACTGCCCACGTCAAGGGAGCTGCAGGTAGAAAACGGCTAGGGCCAGAATCCCTGAAAACACATCAAAAGCTCCCTATCCCTGCCAAGAGCACTAACACTACATCACCCAACTTATCTGGCCCCAATGCCAGATTACTATTATCCTTTCAAGCAAGACCTTCCTAGCCCCTTCTCCTTCTCCTTCCCTTCCACTCCCATCCAGGACAGCAGTGGAGGGTGCAGAAGTTGAAGAACATGATGGGAAAACAGAAGCACCAGCCACGCCCTCCCCCAACCCCATACAGGCTTCCAGCCCAACAAGCCTGAGCTAGGGGAAAGAAAAAGCTTGGCTTCACCTGCACTTTGCAATCACTGTGATTATTCATTTATTTATCATTAATAGAAAAATTTTGTAGTGATGCTGGAATACATCTTGTGTATGTTTATAGGTGGATCAAAAATCAAAAGACAAACTCCTGAAACTCCACAAGATATCTGATTTAAACTTCTAGGAAACAGGACTTTGAAAAAAGAACAACTAATATTTAAATAACACTCCACAAACCACATTATATACATTAGTACTTCATGTAATCCCTATAATTATCTCCATTTCAAAAATGAGGAAATCAAGGTTCAGAGAAGTAATCTGCCCCAGGATCAAGCATAAGTGAACTTGAACCTAGTGTATTTGTCTTCAGGGCTCTGGAAACCATTAGCAAAATTCACCTTCTAGCTTTTCTGGGAAAATTCTAGAAATTTCAATGGCTACAAAGTAAAATTGGCTGAATGTTTATGTCCCCCTAAAATTCATATGTTGAAATCCTTACCCACAAAATGATGGTATTAGCAGGTGGGAGTCTTTGAAAGGTGATTAGGTCCCTTATAATGGGATTATTGCCCTTAGAAACCTCAGAGAGATCCCCTGTTCCCCTTGCTGTGAAGTGACAGCAAGATGACAGGCATATATGAACCAGCAAATGGGCCCTCAACAGACACCAAATCTTCTAATGCCCTGATCTTGGACTTCCCAATTTCTATAATAGAGCTGTAGGAAATATATTTCTATTGTTTACAGGTCGCCCCAGTCAATGATAGTTTGTTATAGCAACCCGAATGGACTAAAACACAAAGAATTTGATATTTTATTCCTAGCTACTAATCCAGAAATGTAGCCTACTAGCTAAATGCTAGATGCCTAACCCACCAGCCAATAAATGCCTCTTTAAGACTAGCTTAAAAATACTGATTTTCAGCCGGACTTGGTGGTTCACCCTATAATACTAGCGCTTTGGGAGGCCGAGGTGAGCGGATTGCCTGAGCCTGTTGGTTCAAGATCCACCTGGGCAACTTGGCGAGACCTCATCTCTACAATAAATCAAAAACGAGACGGATGTGGTAGCGTGCACCTGTAGTTCCAGCTCCTTGGAAGGCTGAGGTGGAAGGATCGCCGGAGCCCAGCAGGTCAAGGCTGCAGTGGCCAGGAGCAGCCACTGCACTCCAGTCTGGGTGACAGAGTGAGACTCCAACTCAAAAATATATATATATTGATTTTCCTGTGTCTTCCTGAATTCCCTGAACATTCTTCTCCTTGAGAAGTGATCATCCTCAACTGCTTAAAGACAATTAGAAGACCCCTTTTACCTTGTCAAGTTCTGAACCTCTAATTCATTTCATCTTTTCTCAGAACCTGCCCATCCAGTCTCTTGCTAATTCCACTATACCAGCATTCCACTACACCAGCATATGTGACGTTCAGTGTGCTGTTTGTCAGTAACCCACGGGAAGCTGGGGTCATTCTCCAAAGCTGAGACAGGATCCTTTCACTGTAACAAATTCTAGCACATGTTTCCATAACATGTTCATTTTACTAATTTAACATTATACATGATGTTTAATTATTTAAGTCTGAGATATAGCTTTCCATTTTTCTCAAATAACGTAGCAGGTTTCTTTAAATCATATTATTGGCCAGTTTCCCCTTCTCTTTCATCAAAACAAAGGGCAAACAGAAAGGGAGTAAGGAAAGTGGAAACAGTCCAATGCAGTAATATAGAAAAAATTTAAACTTTAAAAGGCAAGAGGAAGCTTAACTCCCATCCCTTCACCTGGAGTACCAGGATCCCACCAGTAAAGTAGCAGTTTTTCTCTTTGTCCTTCACACATTCCAGGAGGCTAGGCTTCACTTCCTGGCAACCACCTCCTCACTCCTTTCCATTCTTATTTCATGGCACCTGCTCGAGACACACCATTTCTCTCTTAGTTATACCAACCTCTTGAGTTCTTAGCAGAGTGCTATAGATTCACAATGTGCTTAAGACCAAATTTCTTTGGGGTCCAAGAGGGGGAGCCTAGAAATATGTCTCTAACTTTAAAAATGCCAGGGAGGGTAGGGGGCCAAGTGAGTGGGGGTACAGGATTCCCTGCAGTTGCCTCCACTTCTGCCCTCCCACCACTGACGCTAGGTAAGCAGATAAGGGTTCCAGCTCTGGCCACAGATAAGTCTGGGAAGGCCCAGAATATGGGATGGTGTTTTGTCTGCTGCATTGGAGTCCTTAAACCTGGGCCCAGGCATTTCCCTCCTTTGGTCCCAAAGAGCAAACTCCAAACTAGCTGACCTCCTAGTTTTCCCACACACTCTCCACCCCCAACCTCTCCTGTCCCATCAGACTCTCGTGTCTTTCCTTCAGTCTCAGGGTTCTGAGTCTCTGTCCTCCAGCTGAAAGTCCCAACTCCTGCCCACAGGGATTTGAAGGTCTTCTTACCCCTCCGGCAGTTCCTGCAGTTCTCCTGTGGATCCTGCTTGGTCCTTCCATCGGCAGGTTCTTCCACTCCTTCAAGGGAAGGTGTCATCTCCAGACTTTGGTTCCTTAGAATGCCATCCTGGTAGCCCCACCTCTCTTCATCCAGGCTGCATTGATAAAGATACTGAGTCAGCATGTAATAAAGAATTAACTCCTTCTTATACTTCAGGCCCCCATCGCCCACAAAGGCAAGTTTCCAGGGCACCCCATCTCCCCAGTTGATTCCAAACTGTTTCCTCTCACTCTCATCTCACTTATAAACATTGCTTCTATTCCTGTCTTCAACACCTCTAGATGAAGACCCTGCCTTGCCCATGCTCTCCTAGCATTTGAACCTTGGCTCTCCCATTACAGTCTTAGGGTCAAATCTCTGATGAAGGCCAAACAGAGCATAAGAGCCAACATGAATTATCCCAACCCTATAACATGAATTCGACTGTTATCTCCATTTTACATACGCTAAAGCCAGGCACGGAGAGCTTAGGCTTCTTGCCCAAGGAAAAAGTCTGACTTTAGACTCAGAATCTTATTACCTCTACCAGTGGTTCTCAGAATTCAGCAGGCATCAGAATCTACCTAGAGGGAATGGTCAGATTTCTGGGGTCCAATCTCAGAGTTTCAGATTCAGTAAGTCTCACATGAGGGCTGATCGTGTATACGAGGTCTGACAATTAAGTTCGTGAACTTGCCTCTGTGCGCTTATGTTGGCAGCACTGTAGAAGCAACTCAGTAAGGTTTCATAACCTTAATATATCAGTGTCTCACAGTCGTGGTTGTGTCGTTGTGTGGCAGTGTCTTGCTGAGTGGCATTCATTATTGTTGTTGCGTGTTTTTGTGTGCCATCGTGAGAATGTCAGAGCTTGAATTAGAGCAATGGACAAACGTTAAATTTCTTATTAAATTTGGCAAGAGTGGAAGTGAAATCAGGATGTGTTAGTCCAAGTTTTATGGGGATAATGCCATGAAAAAAATGAAAGTACACAAATGGATTAAATGTTTTTCTGAGGAGAGAGAAAGCATCACTGATGAAGAGCAGTCAGGGTGGCCAGTGGTGAATAGAATTGATGAAAACATTGCAAAAATTCATCGAATTGTGTGTCAAAATCATTGACTGACTATGAGGAGCATAGCAGACCTAATAAACATCGATAGAGAAACAGGAAAATCTTAACTGAAAATCTTAGCATGAGAAAGATGTGTGCACAAATTATCCCAAAGGAGCTCTTGCATCATGACAATGTACCAGCTCACACAGCACTGTCTGTGAGGAAATTTCTAGCCAGTTATCAAATAACTGTATTGGAACACCCTCCCTACTCACCTGATCTGGCCCCAAGTGACTTTTTTCTTTACCCAAATATAAAGAAAATATTGAAAGGAAGACATTTTTATGACATTCAGGACATTAATTGTAATACAGTGACAGCTCTGATGGCCATTCCAGAAAAAGAGTTCCAAAATTCCTTTGATGGGTAACCTAGGTGCTAGCATTGATGCATTTTTTCGAAGGTAACAGTAGGGTATATAGCACTTTTTCTAGGATGAGCCCATGAACTTAATTGTCAGGCCTCATATGTCTAAAAAATTCCCAAGTGATGCTAATGCTATTGGTCTATGGATAGACCACACCTTGAAACCCACTCACACATACTCTTGCTTCTATACTCTTGACTGCACTTTAGGGCAGATCAATTAAATCATAATCATTCGAGACCCATGTGTTTTTTAAAAGTTCTTCAGATGGCTCTAATGTACAGGCTGAGCTGAGAATTACTGAATATAATTTGCCACTCAAAGCATAGTTCATTGGCAGCTCTGCATTACCTGAGTTCACTCAGAGCCTAGCGAATCAGAAGGCCCCCAGATGATTCACCTCATTCAAGTTTGAGGAACACCAATAAACACTCTACTGCATCCCAGTTCTTCTCCAGCTGCTCAGTTCCGACTATTGACATGTCTCTGAAAAATCAGACTGAAGCCATGTGACCCAGAGCCCAGAGGGAGTGGTGATGTTCCCTGGTGTCCTACCCATCCAATCCAATGAGCATTTTTAATTGTCTTTGTTCTAGTTCTATGCTCATCCAGCAACAATTTATCAATTATTTGGACTTCCAAGTAGATTTGCTCATTGAGAAAGTGTGGCCAGAGAAAATAACCAATGGTTATTATCACAGTTATTACATTTCTCATTGTAAATAAATCAATTTTCACTCTAGTTTCAGTGTGAGTTAAGTCAGTCCCTCAGTAGTGTACAGTAGCTATGACTCCAGGATGCCTGGGTTCAAATTCTAGCTCCACTCTCCCCAGCTCTTGGACTTTGGATAGGGCCACTTACTTGCTGTGGGACCTTGAGTAAAAACCTCTTCTCTCTGAGGTACTTTCTATTTTCTCATCTGCGATGTGGGATAATCACAGAACCTCATAGGGCTGTTGAGAGCATTAAATGAAGTAATATATTTAAAGCATTTACAGCAATGTCTGCATGCAGTAATGGTTTTATTGTAGTTATTACTGCCTAGAAATTAATAAAATAAACTTTGAAGTCTGTAAAGCTAAGAGACAGACCCTGTACCCATAAGAACTGAGTTAACTTCAAGCCTTATCCCACTAGCAGATCCAAACTGAGAAATAAGCCAGCTTCTGAGCCTTATCTTGTCCCTAAGTCCCCAAAGAATTGGTATTTGGTTGCTTGGTAATAAAGAAAGGCCACAAACCAATGCTAAGTTTGGCCCTTCAAGGTCAAAACCACCTGGTAAGTGATTCTGGGCAGAGAAACAACCTGGTATTCACATAGACTGTTGTCCTGCAGCACTGATTCACACACGGAATAACAAGAATCACAAAGTATATACCTACAGAACAAACCTGCACAAGTACAAAATTTTTTTGTAACCAAAATTTTTTTAAAAACCTAATCTTCCTATTGAGTTTTAGAGATGGAAGAGAGCTCAAAGTTTTATAAAAGCCTGGTGAACATACTCTAGTGAATCACCAAATGTCATTTACATAATCATGGGAATTAAAAACCTCCAAGCAAATGGCACTGCAGCAATCTGAAGAATTTTTGAGAAACAAACTTTTGAGAATAACCAAATAACCTGCTTGGGCCATAGTAGGTATTGAATACATATATGAAATCAATGAGTTGTTTTTTTTCTTAAAGTAAAAATACTATTTTTCTCCAGGAAAACAAAAATGTTAAGAAATATTGCACTTCATCACCTAATGAAGAGTCAATAAAAATGGGTCCCTGTGCAAAACAAAACAAAACAAAAACTGCAAGGACAATCCATGTAACTGAAAATATCTGAAGCAGTAGTGTTTTTTTTAAAAAAAAAAAAAAAAAGTACTGCCACTTGGGAAAGAATCATTGATGAATATTTTGCCTGGGGTTAGGAGAAGTGAAACTTCTAGGTTCTAGCTCTGTGATAACACATCAACAAACTATTTAAGCAATGTTGACTAAAGGAACTAAAAAAGCAACCATTTCACTCAAGCAACTTGCCAATTTGGTGAAAGATTCAATTAACTTTGTGTTCAATTCAGTCAAAGGTGTTTTGGTTTTTTATCTTTTTTCATTTTTATTTTTAAAATGTGGGGTACAATTCAGGATTAGGTATACAAGTGGTCATCATGCAGGTAAAGTATGGACCTCCTTTTGGTCTCCATTTCACCTGGTTTGAGATCAGGTACCTACCTACCTTTATTGATGTTGTGTAGTCAAAAATGTTAAACATGCTTTGCTATAACAAGCCTTTATCTGTGGCTCATCTGCCAAAAAATGAAAATGGCTGTTTACTATAGAAAATATATATACAAGCATTAGAAACTAGTTATACCATTTCATAAAATTACCAACACAAATGAAAACTTAGGTTCGCATGAAAAGAGCTTAGAAAGTCAAGCTAAAGTACCTGTCAGTGTCATTATAATATGGCTGCCCTAAGACGTGATTCTGGCTAAGTTGCAAGAAAAAGCTGATCACAACTCAATTAATAAACCAAAGTAGTGGCTGAATCGGAGCAGGTGATGGGGGTAATTAGGCAGTAAAAACAGGAAGGGGCTGATTCCTACTGATTCCTTTAAGTCAGTTAGAAAAGTAATGCAGCTGTTTCACTGGAGCAACACAGACATCTCAGGAGACCTATTCTGTTTTCCCTGCTGTGAGTCATTGGGCCCCTGGAGGTGTTCCAAATGCAAAAATCCTAAGTCCGAACTATGCATACATCTCAGAAGTTGGAAAAATAAAACCAGAGATGGGGGGGTATAGGATACAGTTTCAAGGACCTAATAGAACTCAATCTAACTGCCCATTCATGGATGTGATCAAGGGTGGGGGCAGAGGGGGGCAAGAATAGAGCTAGAGCATGGACGTGCTCTAAAACGGTAAAACAAGAGCCAATATTTATTTACTGTGCTTACTATGTGCCAGGCGCTCCTGTGCGTTAACTCATTTAATTCTCAAGACAGTGGTGCTATCGGCTCCACTGTACAGATGAGGAAAACTGAGATGCAAAGAGATGATATAATCCTCCACCCAAGATGCACAGTGAATAAGTGGCAGGACTGGGATATTACATCCAGGATCAGAGTTTATCTACTTGAATACTACACTATGAGGCCAAGCAGAAGAAATGCCCTTAAATTATGCTCCTTGGGGCCAAATGATAATCAGCGTAATCCATCGAGTCCCCTACAGCTTAGATGCACCTCCAGCAACCATGTCAGAGCCGAGGCCAGTGTTTTCCAAGAGGCAGGCATTTGGACCCGTGGGACAAACCCAATGACATTTTTTTCTAATTTGTTGTTGTTGTCGTTGTTGTAAGAACACATAAAGTGTGTGTGTTCTTAACAGATGTTTAAGTGCACAATACATTGCTGGTAATTATAGGTATGTTGTACAGCAAATGTTAGAGCGTATTCATCTCACTTAACTCAACATTTATGCTTATTGGTAAGCAACTCTCGTTTACCTCTCTTCCCAGTCCCTAGCAACTACCATTCTACTCTGATCCTTTGAATTTGACTATTTTAGATATCTTATACTGTAAAAGTGAAATCTTCTGTGACTAGCTTATTTCACTTAGCATAATGTCCTCAAACTTCATCCATGTTGTCACATATTGCAGAATTTTCTTTTTTTATTAAGGCTGAGTAGTATTCCACTGTATGTATATACTATATTTTCTTTATTCATTCATCTTTCAATTGACACTTACATTGTTTCTACTTCTTGACTACTGTGAACAGTGCTGCAATAAACATTGGAGTGCTAATATCTGTTCAGGATCCTGATTTCAACCCTTTTGGATAAATACCCAGAAGCAAGATTGCTGGATCATATAGTAGTCTATTTTTAATTTTTTTAGGAAACTCTAAACTGTTTCCCCAGCAGCTGCACCATTGTGCATTCCCACCCACACTGTGGAAGATTTCCAGTTGGTTCCCATCCTCAAAAACAGATATTGCCTTCCATTTTTTAAAAAAGCTACCCTGACAGGTATGAGAAAATGTCTTCTTGTGATTTTTATTTGCATTTACTTGATAATTAGTGACATTGAGCATTTTTTATATACTTTTTGGCCATTTATATACCTTCTTTGGGGACTGACCCTTATCTTACACCATACACAAAGATCAACTCAAAGTGAATTAAAGACTTAAACTTAAGATCTGAAATGATAAAACTCCTAGAAGAAAACAGTGAAAAAGCTTCATGATATTGGTCTTGGCAATGATCTCATGGATATGACATCAAAAACACAGGCAACCAAAACAAAATATAAACTACATCAAACTAAAAAGCTTCTGAACAGCAAAGGAGACAATCAACAGTGGAAAAGCAGCCTACGGAATGGGAGGAAACATTTGCAAACTGATTAGTCTCCAAAATACATAAGAAACTTCTACAACTCAGTTGTTCAAAAGAAACAAGTAAATTAATAAATGGGCTAAGGACTTGACCAGACATTTCTCCAATGACATCTTTATAAGAGTGGGAAGGAAAAAAAAGAAATTAGTGCCATGAAAAAAATAATACCATGCACCACTCTTTCTCAGGGACCTTGACACAACTTCTATAGGCTGGCCACTTCCATGGAGCTTCCATGCCCGGGAGACATAGCAAACACTCTAAAGCAGCATCCTGGCAGCTGTTTAAGATTGGACTTACAAATCAACAATAATATTGAAACTGGACTGGACAAAAAAAAATGTGTTACATATACACAATGACAATGGAATATTACGCAGCCATAAAGAAGGACAAACATGACTTTGCAGCAACTTGGATGAATTTAGAGCCTATAATACTCAGAAAAGAACAGAGTACCACATGTTCTCACTCATAAGCAGATCCTGAACAATTACCATAATACTACAAAAAAGGGATTGGCAGTAGCAGGATACTGCCAGGGGTAGAGAGAAACAATCTCAATAAGGGTACCTGATCTCAAACCAGGCAAAGTGGGGACCAAAGGGAGGCCTAAACTTTACCTGTAAGATGACTACTTATATACCTAATCCTGAATTATACCCCATATCTTTAAAATAAAAAATAAATAAAATTTTTAAAACAATAATTAAGTACAATTCCTCCTTCCTGCTACTCTGTCAGACCCTATAAACCATTTGAGAGCTCCTAGCACCCGTAGCACCCAGGCCTCAAAGCAAGTGAAGGGACAGGGGAAGGCCACCACTCTTGTTTTGGAGAGATGTGAAAGGAGGTAAAGGATGATAAAGCCTGTTGGTGCACAGAAAAGAAAACTTATTTCAAGGAAAAGACATAGCCACCTGAAAGATAAAAGTAATTATTATTAGTGAGAAATGAAATCATTAGTCTGGAAGCAGAGAACCAGTTACCCAAGTATATGTATCATGGGACAATCAAATCTGAGCATAAATCAGAAAAAGAAGCAGAATACAGAGAAGAGGAGTTATAAAGGAAAAAAATAGTGTTTTTGAATCATCATTTGCAGTTAAAAACAACCAAAATCTGAGTGTGTTTACAGAGAGAATTGACTGGAAAACAAGAGAGGTGACCTCTGTCTACTCAGAGTTATCGTTGGACCCCCCCTAAGGAATACAGAGATATTTTCTGCCCTTTATCCCAGAAAGCAGCATCCTAAGTAGGGAAGGGCAGTATCACCGTGGGGCTTTCCAAGGAAAGGAGAGAACTGTGAGGGTAGACCAGTTGTTTCTCACTGGGTTAGAAAAACTTGCACAAAATTCCACAGAACCTTCTAAATGATGGAACACACTGAACATGCCAAAGAGAAAGGTTCTGTTGGGGTGGGATTGGAGGGTATTTTCCCATTTTACTAGTAATGATTCAAAACCTGATGGATGCCATACAAAAATGAGGAAGCGGGGGGGGGGGGTAGGGGGGCAGGGTATCCCGATGGACCACATGTATGCAACATATGGAACAAGTTATTGAAGAAAGTGGTTCTAACAGACTTTATAAAAGTTGAGGAGGGGCAGTTATGCTTCTTTTGGAGACAGAGAAGATTGAGGGTGTGGTGAGAAAATAGCAAAACAGGATTAAGATAAACCAAAACAGAGGAGAAATATTGGGCCAGATGAACTTTCACCTTCCCTAAAATGATTTATGTACTTATGAAGAGCCAGACTGGACTTGATTTCAGAGGGTGAAGGTTGCTGGTGAACCTGCACGAATTCAGCATTTCTGCAGGAATTCTGGGCAAAGCTACATTTCTACAAGCAGAACCAACATTGAACATTCATGGTGATGAGGTTTAGTATTTAAATGGGACAATGCATTACTAAGTCTTAGACCCGAGCACCTCACTCTGAGTAGCAAAGAGAGAAGGAAAATAAAAATGAAAATAGAGAGAATTCAAATTATAGAGATCTAAGGAAAGAAGTGGCTCACTTTTTGTAATGCCTTAGTCTAGTCTTTTATCTTTGTTTCAGAAGAGAATAGTTTCTCTCTGTTTAATGTGTGACTACAATGGTGTCAGAGGTCAAAAGAGACTCAACTGTGACAAAAGGTCCTGTGAGGACCCAACAAAATCTAACTAGTGGATTTCATAATAGCTTAGTCCAGAGAGGGTTGAGCAGAACAGATTGTAAGCATACTGGTGAGCTAAAGGACAGTGCAGCTGACTGACTGTGACAAGTGAAAGCAGGAACTAAGATCCCCAGGAGATGAAATGTAAGACTGAGAAATTTTAGTGGGTGGCAGGTAGTGGATGAGGAGATTGAGGGAATGCAGACTTGCGAGGTGCAAGGCCCAAAGAGCCAATTGAAGATTAACCTTGAAAGCTTTGCTAAGGGTTGAGACCCATGGAAGGTTCATAAAACTAAAAGAATAGAATAGAAGAGAAGAGAATAAGATGGAATAGGATGGAATGGGATGAAATGGGATGGAATGGGATAAGGTAGAATAAAATATAAAATAGACTATACTAGAAGAGTTCATTACACCGTGTACTAAGGATAAGTATTGTTTAATGAATCTTTTGTCTTGTTTTGTTTTGTTTTTGAGTTGGAGTCTCATTCTGTCACCCAGGCTGGAGTGCAGTGGCACACTCACAGCCACCACAGCCTCAACCTGCTGGACTCAGGCAATCCTTCCACTTCAGCCTTCCAAGTAGCTGGAACCACAGGTGCACGCCACCATGCCCAGCTAATTTTTTAATTTATTGTAGAGACGAGGTCTTACCATGTTGCCTCGAAACTGTGGGCTCAGGCAATCCTCTAGCCTCTGCCTCCCAAAGTGCTGGGATTACAGGTGTGAGCCACCACACCCAGCCTAATGAAACTTTTAATTCAGAAGTACATATGTGGTGTTGTGTCTGAACTGAGTCATCAAACAAAATACATTTCTTGCCATGACTCAGAAATGTTTGAAAACACTGATAAGGAAGGTTCCAAGAGAAGAAAAAAGAAAGCATTATAAAAGTCAAGAAAATTAGAGTTCTTATCAAATGCCACAACAGGTCTAACCCACTACTTGTGTGCCCGAGGTTCTAGGGTTCATGACACTGCAGAAACTGGCATCACCATGCCACTGAGTGCTTTTTTTCCCCCTAAAATGTAAGGGAAAACAGAAAGGAAGGAGTAGGAGGAGAGAGAGGTACTGTAGACAAACTTCTGCTTCACAAATTGTCTTGGGTTGGCACTATCTCTAAGGTGGGCAACAGATTTGTAATTAGAACTCTGCATTCTGGCATCCATCTAACTATGAAACTTTGGGTAGTTACTTAATTTTCATAACCTCCAGGTTTTTTCTCTGTAAATTAGCACCATATACTTGAAGTGGATTCTGTCATGTTCTCTCAGCACGTGTTCCTGCTGCTTCTTTCAGAAAAGAATTCTGACTTGGTTCATTCACCATCTACCCACTCCATGTGACCCTAGGAAAACTGACTCCATTCTAAGCTCCAGGAGTGGATCTTGACTGATCTATGCCATCCTAGTACTCCTATCCTTTCTTGCCAGTAATTGGTTCAGAAACCCATCCAGTCACTAGGTAATGTGTCCTCCTATGGGACGGACACATTACCTAGATGAGAAGACTTCTCTTCCACAGTTCCATCTTGTGAGCTAATTATAAACAATGAGATGGGTAGCCCCAATTGCTACTGACAGAGTTCTTACAATGATGAGGGAAAGTGGCCTTGGACAAAGCTGATACCCTAGATGTCAGCATGGAAAGACAGAGAGAATTACCTGATTCCTCAGTAACCTGGTGATTAACAAC
Source organism: Tarsius wallacei (assembly GCA_963574415.1). Taxonomy (NCBI): domain Eukaryota; kingdom Metazoa; phylum Chordata; class Mammalia; order Primates; family Tarsiidae; genus Tarsius; species Tarsius wallacei. The sequence goes on from CAUYQG010017715.1 coordinate 14,706, forward strand.
CCTGAGATCACTACACCTTTGGATTTAGAGTTAGGACGATTATACTTACTGTTTAATGCAGTTTGAGTCAGGTTTTCTATTGCTTGCTGCTGACTAAATCACAATGCAGTAAGGCCAAAGTGAAGATTAAATTAGATAATCTGTGTAAAAATATTTTGTAAACTACAGGCAATACAAATGATAGCTTTTTTCAAAAATCATAAAGTTTCAACTAACCTAGATAGAAGGTATTTTTTAGGAAAACTGTTCTAAGCCTCACCTTCTCTCTGTGGGGACATACTTGCCCTCTCTCTTGGCCTCTGAGTAGGGATTTTATTCTGTACAATACCTAGTGGATTATCAACACTTAATAAATGCAAAATAATGTTGTGATAACTAACAAATTGTCACCAGATGTGCTTAAGGCTTTGGAACCTTCAGGTGAAACTGATTGCACAAAATGATAGTTTAATTATTACATCATCCATCTCAGCAATGACAAGCATCTGTCTGTCTTAAGGCTGAAACCTCAAGTCAGACTGCTGCTGCAGCGTTTAAAATTAAATGCTCAAATGTGGTCCCTAAAGGCAGATTTTGGGAAAAGCCAACAATCAGCTTCTCTATATATCACCATCTTGGATTATTTTGTTCAAAGACAAAGTTCAACATACAAATCAATATGTCAAAAAGAAGATGTCAAAAAAGAAGTTTCTTGTTGAAATGAAGTTTAAAAAGACGACAAGTACTCCAGCAGTTGTAGACAAGAATCCAGAAGTATATTATTCATAAGTGGTTAATGAAAAGATAGGATGACAAGGCTGTTTAGAAAAGCTAAAAGGAATCACCTCCTTCTCTAACGGGGCCGGGAAAGAAACTAAATCCTTCCATCCTCAGAAAATGTTTCTTTCCTCCAGTGGGTCTCAACTCTGGTATAGATTGGAATCATCTGGGAAGGTTTTCAGTATTCTGACTTTTTTTTTTTTTTTTTTTTAGTACCATGCTCCTGGATTGCACTCCAACCAATTAAATCCAAATTCCTAGTGAAGGAACTTAAATGATAAGCCTTGGACCAACAACAGCATTAATATCACCTAAGAACCTGTTAGAAATGCAGACTCGCAAGCCCCACTCAAGAGCCACTGAATCAGGATTTGCATTTTCACAAGATCCCCAGGTGATTCTTGTGCCCATTAAAGTTGGAGAAAAGCAAGCTCGCAGGACAAAGAACCTTAAATTTTCTCACATAATAGTTCCAGGGTGAGCAGTCCAGGGTAGCAAGGAAGCCCTGCTCTACACAATCATGCAGGTACCAAGATTCCTTCCTCTATGTGGTTCTGTCATGACCTAGTCTGTTCCTTCCTTTGTGTTGCTCTGCCTGGTCAAAGCTGGATTACTATGAGGTTCCAACTAGCAATGAGGGAGGAAAACATGAAGGAGGAGGCCTTTCTATTGTCCTGAGATCTAAGCCCAGAAGTGCCACACAGTGTTTCTGCTCTGAATATAGTTACAGGGGCACATCTAAAGCAAAGGAGACTGAAAACTGTAGTGTCTAGTCCCATGGCTAGAAAGAAGAGAGCAATTTTGGTAGAAAACAGCAGTCTCCATGCCAGACACATAGTAAGTATCCAATAAATAATACCTATTATGATTAACCAGGATGCATGCTTCACTAGCTTAGAGTACAAATAATGTTTCATTTATTTTATTTTTCTAGTGAATTGCTAGTGAAGACCTTACCAGCAAGAAGTCTGGTATTCCTTCCTTGAGGCATTTCCCAATACTCCATCCCCACATGTTCCAACATTTCAGGGCCTCTCTCAGTTCTAAAAGGTCAGTTTTACTTCCAACTACCAGGTGAAAGAAATAACTAAAAACTTCTATGAACCCACCAGCACTATTGCTTTCGTGGCTACCTCATGAGTATACTAAACACCGGTCTCTCCCAGTCCAGTGACTGATCAACCTTGCTATGGAGATGCCCTAGCTGTTCACAGGTCACAGCTGTGCCTCCACTTATATTTTTAGGTCACTGCATTTGCTTGGTTGTTCTTCCTAAACATAGAAATGTGCCCAGCTGGCCAGATGTGGAAGGGTCCTGCCTCAGTCACCTGCTATGAAGGAACTACCCTTTCCCCATAAGACGCCAATATAATGCTGAATCTGATCACCAAGCCAGACATGCTTATAGTAAATTCCATTCTAGGCCCCTTAGTGTTCTTTCTTTCCAACAAACTTCAATGCAGTTCATCTTAATACATCAGTGTCTAATGACGTTAAGCTTCACAAGAGAAGGGTCAAGGACTTTATTCCTTTCCTTCCAGAGGGCTCCTTGTCCCCTTGGCAAAATTGCCCAATTTCTACTTAAGACCAGTTTTATAAGCCAAGGGTTCTTGTAGGGGGGAAATCTTTTCAGACCACAAACAAAAATCCCTTTAATAACATTCCCCCAGAGATAAGAAGTATCTAGCGATTTTACATTTTTACAATTATAGATGCACTCAAGTGATTTTTTTTCCCTATAATCATTACATCTAGTTTTTCCTGGTTTTAAACTTTACATAAATTAAACCATACAGTATTTACCCTTTTACTCTGCTCCAAGGCTACTCCTGGATATAAAGAGGCTGGCACCATTTTTAAAGATCTCATCTCTCCAGTTTTCAGGGACATCTCATCTCTCTATTTATCTATCATATCTCTATTTACCATTCTAGAAATGGAGAGCTTAAGAGATGTCCTAGTCTCCATGACTACAGAGCCAGGATTCCAAACCTAGTTTTTCTAACTCTAAAACATTTTATATATATATATATAGTTATATATATAGTTATATATATATATTTATGTAGTTATATATATAGTACTTTCTATTTACCAGGTACATTTTTTTTTTTACTTTAAAAAAATAATTTACTTATAGAAAAATACACAAATCACAAGTATACATCTTGGTGAATTTTCACAAACTGAACACCTCCATGTTGTCAGTACCCACAATAAGAAGCACACATGTCTAGCACTCCCAACGAGAACCCTCTTATACTTTCTAGTCATTTTCCCAAGTACAGTAGTCATTCTCCTATTTTCTAATGTTTCCTAGTTTTAAACTTTACATTAATGAAATCATACAGTATTTACTCTTTTGAATCTGGCTTCTTTCATTATGTGAATTTCATCACTGTTGTTGCATGTACATATAGTTTGTTCATTTTCATAGGAGTATAATAGTACATTATGTAAACATACTGCAATTTATTTATCCATTCTACTGTTGATGAGCATTTGGGTAGGTTCCAGTTTGGGGATATTCTACAACGTACTACATTCTATTATTTGTCTTTTGGGTGTATCTGTTGGGTGTATACCTAAGGTGGAAAAGCTGATCATATTGTATACCTAAGGGTGTATACCTAAGGTGGAAAAGCTGATCATATTGTATGTATAGTGTTCCACTGGTAGGTACTGACCAGGTACTATTTAAGTTCTTTACATGTATCAATTCACAGTAATCCTAATAATGTAGGTACTATCATTAGCCCCATTTTTACAGAGGAGGAATTAAAAGCATAGAGACATTAAGTAGATTAAATAGCATAACCAGTCAATACATGAGTTAGGTTTTAAACTCAGGAGATATAGGTCTAGAGTATAACCCATAAACATCACCCTGTACTTTCAAACCAGGATTCATTCTACAACTATACCTTTCTGTAATTTTGCTAACTCATTTTCCCCTGCCATATATTGATACAAAAATTAGAATGTGCAAACATGCACACAAAAAAGATAGTTTCAGAAATGACAATCGGTAAGAGCATTGATATCATTGATACAAAATCAGTCACAAGTTGGTCACTTACATGAGCAGTTTATGTATATGTGAAAGGTTCAGATCAACCAAGGATTATTTTTACTTACTGCATTTCTGGTAACATTTAAAATATATGAGAAGAGGATTCTAGGAAGATGGCTGAGTAGGAAGCACCAAGAATCTGTCTCCCCCACTGGATAACAATTGCCATGGCAGAATCAATCTGATGTAACTATTTTGGAACTCTGGCATCTGTTAAAGACGAATAAATTCGAGGGAAGGCCTTAATGATAAAGTGGGGTTAATTTTGGTCAATTTCAGTTCATAGCACAGTAACAGCTACCCATCCCTACTCCCAGCCCCATAGCAGACAGCTGTGAACATGTTTCTGGTTTAACCTGCACAGCTTGCCAAAGCCAGGGTGGGCGAAGAGCACCCTGTCCTCCGAGCACTGGAGATCTGTGCTCTGATTGCTAATTGCTCTGGTCTCAGTGGTGCAGACAAAAAGGCAAGTGGCTATGGTTGCCACACATCCCCTCAGTTATTGTAAGCCTCACCCCCTCCAGCAGAGAAGACTTTCAGGAAATTTAAAGGGCCAGTGCACTTTTGTTTTTCCTCCTTCTATTTTTATTTTCCCTCTTTTGGGAGCCAGACACTAAAAACTAGGACAGAGGTCGGGAAGGTTGCGGCGGAGCCAGTGGAACTATGCGAGTCCTGTTGGTGAGTGAGTGGGCATGAGTGGCTGAGTGAGGGCTAGGGAGCTAGCTGCCGGGGCTCTCCTGGTGCAGCGGCTGGTGCTACAGCTGCTAGGCTTGAACCCTAGCAATCCCGGGACACAGAAGCCAAGCGCCATATATATATTTTTTTAATCAACAAAATCCATCCTGGTAAGTCTGGGACTGACCCCAACCTCCTCCTCCCCAGCAATCCTCTGAACGTCAGATCCATACAGCTGGGCCCCAACTAAAAGGGACAAACCCAGGGGAAGCCTGGACGTCAGTTGCAATAGGAGAACTCCATCCCAGGACAGGCCTGGCTGGAGCACCCCCAAGGAGTATATACCTGGGGAAAAGACAACTCCGCACCTCCCCACTGGAGATCTCCCTGACCATACGAGAGTGGGAGGGAAGGACTACAGCCCCAGCCACCTCCACTGCCCCTCCTCATTCCCTGCTCTAGACACTGGGAAAAGAGTGAAAGATGTGGAAGCTCTGCAGGAGAGACCCGATTACAGGAACAATTACAGAGCCTGCCACAAGAGGACAGGGGCTTTTTTAAATTTTTTTTTATTTTTTGCCTGTTTGTTAGTTCATCTATTTTAAAAATATTTTTCCTTTGTGCATTAATGTGTATATGAGGGTTTGATCTGTATCCCCTCATTTTTTTTCTTTTTTTCTTTTCTTTTTCTGTTTCTTTCTTCTTTTGTTTGTTGTTTTCTGTTTATGTGGGTATGTGAATGATTGAATGTTCATCTTTCGATTTTATTGTTGTTGTTGGTTTGTTTTTGATCTTTTGTTCTTCAGTTTTTTATTTTTATTTTTTATAGTTTAAGGTGTGTGTCAATATATGTGTGAGGGTTCAATCTGAATTCCTTTTATTTTCCCCAGTCTTTCTGTTTTTCTTTTCCATTCACTTTGTGCTAGGCATGTGTGTGTGTGTTCAGTTTTCTCGGTTTTTTGTTGTTGTTTGTTTTGTTTTACTTTGTTGTTATTCCAGTGTGTTTGGGTGTGTGTGTGTGTATGTCTATGGGTGTGTTTAATTGTTTTTTGCATTGGTTTCTGCTTTGCATTGTCATATAGAGTGATGGTGGGGAGTGGGTCTCAGGGAACACATACCACAATTAGTGAACATTGTAATTTGCAAGTAGCTTCTGAATCCTAGTACTCCATCCCCTACCTTTTTTGACTCTCAAAAATTACAAGAGACAGCAAAGTTTCCTACCCACAGTCCTATTTCAAAATAGAACAAATCCAGAGCCCATATCAGGGAAGAATAGAGGACTGAGCAAACATCAAGAGGGAAAGCCTCTGCCACTGACACTGAATAACAGAACTAAAGAGAAAAACAAGATATCTTTCACAAATGAGGAAAAACCAAAGAAGGATCACAGGCAATTTCAAGTGTAACAAAGAGAAAACTCCTGAAACATCAGACCCTGGAGCTCAAACAATGGACGTCACCAATGACTGGCCCCAAAATACAACAGAGATTAGGGAATGAATGGAAAGAGTGAAAAAGACTCAAGAAAGACAAAATGCAACACTGAAAGAATTTGAAACAGAGATTTTGGCAATAAAAAATTTCATCCAGGAAATAAATAACAAGATGACAAGCATGGAAAGCAGAATTGATCTAGCTGAAGAAAGAAATTCAGAACTTGAAAACCAGAACATGGAATTAACCCAATCTGTAAAAAAACATAGAAAGAAGACTCAGAAAGCAAGAACAAAGCCTACAAGAGATGTGTGATTATAACAAGAGGCTGAGCCTACACTTGATTGGTATCCCAGAAGAAGAAAGGAAAATGGAGAACAACTTGGAGCAAGTGTTCCAGGAGGTAATCCAAGAAAACTTTCCCCATCTCACCAGAGATGTGAGCTGCCAAGCACATGAGATACAGAGAACTCCCATGAGACATCAGATGAAAAGACCAACCCCTAAACACATAGTAATTCGCCTACATAAAGTAGGCACAAAAGAAAAAATCCTAAAGGTAGCAAGAGAGAAAGGTCAGACTGCCTACTGGGGAAAACCAATCAGAATAGCAGCAGACCTATCAGCAGAAACACTACAAGCAAGAAGGAACTGAAGTCCAATATTCAAAGTCCTCAAAGATAAAACAATTTCAACCAAGGATTTCCTACCCAGCCAAGCTCAGCTTCATCAGTGATTGAGAATTAAAATCCTTCCCAGACATCCAATCCTTAAGAGATTATGCAACTTCCAGACCAGCTTTACAAAAGACACTTAAAAAGGTATTAAGCACAGAAGAAAGGAAAAAAAATAAAGAATGGCCACACCCTTCCCAAGAGAACAGCAGAGCACAAAACCAACGGAGAATACAGTGCAACAATAAACTTGAAAACACACACATACATCAACTCCAAAGCCAAAAGAAAACAAGAAAACAAAGAAAAAACTTTATAAGAACCTAATGACAGGGTTAAACAATCACATTTCAATAATCAGCCTGAATGTGAATGGACTAAATTCACCACTGAAAAGATACAGAATGGCAAACTGGATAAGAAACCATGACCCAATTAGGTGCTGCCTCCAGGAAACTCATCTCACCACAAGGGATGCTCACAGACTCAAAGTTAAAGGACAAAAAATGAGTTTCCAGGCAAATGGATCACTAAAGAAGGCAGGACTTGCAATCTTAATATCAGACAAAACAACCTTTAAGTTATCAAAAATTTAAAAAGATACAAAAGGACACTATATAATGATAAAAGGTTCAACCCATCAACAAAAAATATCCATCCTAAACATATATGCACTCAACATAGGAGCACCAGCATTTATAAAGCAACTACTAAGTAAATGAAAAAAAAATATTGACTCTAACACTATTATAGCAGGGGACTTGAATACCCCACTAACAGCCTATCTAGATAGATCATCGAGGTAAAAAATCAACAAGGAGATCCAAAACCTAAACTTGACACTCAACCAAATGGACTTAATAGATACATACAGATTATTCCATCCAACAACAACAGAATATACATTCTACTCATCACCACATGGAACATACTCTAAGATCTATCACATTCTTGGCCACAAATCAAGCATAAACAAATTCCACAAGGTTGAAATCTTGCCATGCACATTCTCAGACCATAGTGGAATAAAAATAAATATCAACACCAACAAAATTTCTCCAAAGCCCACAAAGACATGGACACTAAACAGCATGGTGCTGAACAACTACTGGGTCAACACTGAAATCAAAGCAGAAATTAAAACATTCCTAGAAACAAATGAAATTGAAGAAACATCTTATCAAAACCTCTGAGATGCCATGAAATCAGTTCTAAGAGGTGAATTTATATCTCTCTGAGTACACATTCAAAAACTTGAAAGATCATAAGTTGAGAGCCTAACAAATCACCTAAGGGAGCTGGAAAGAGAAGACCAGCAAAACCCCAACTTTAGCAGAAGACTCCAAATCACCAAAATAAGAGCCCAAATACAGGACATAGAAGAAAAAAATAGCACAGAAAACATCAACAAAACAAAAAGCTGGTTCTTTGAAAGAATTACCAAGATTGATGGACCCCTAGCCAGAATGATCAAGAAAAAGAGAGAAAAAGCCCAAATAAACACAATCAGAAATACAAAAAATCAAATCACAGCTGACCCCAAAGAAATACAAAAGATTATCAGAGATTACTATGTACACCTATTTGGAAACAAATTTGATAATCTAAATGAAATGGAGGACTTTCTGAATTCACCCCCCCCCCCCCCAGGTTGAAACAAGAAGACATTGAGACACTAAATAGGCCAATAACAACCCAGGAAATTGACCTTGTCACAGGAAAACTACCTACAAAAAAAAGAGCTCTGGACCGGATGGCTTTCCAGTAGAATTCTACAAAATGTACAAGGAGGAGATAATACCAATCCTATTGAAAGTATTCCAGGCAATTGAGAAAGATGGAATTCTCCCCAAATCATTTTACAAAGCTAACATCACACTGAGACACAAACTGGGTAAAGATCCAACAGAAAAAGAGAACTACAGGCCAATATCCCTTATGAACATAGATACAAAAATCCTTAACAAGATTCTAGCAAATCAGATCCAAAAACACATCTCAAAAATCATCCACCATGACCAAGTAGGCTTCATCCCCAGGATGCAGGACTGGTTCAACATTCACGAGACCATAAATATAATTAAATACATCAACAGATGTAAAAACAAGAACCACATGATTATATCATTAGATGCAGAAAAAGTTTTTGATAAAATCCAGAATTCCTTCTTGATAAAAAATCCTCAGACACCTAGGTATAGAAGGAACATACATCAAACTAGTAAGTGACATCTACAATAAACCCACAGCTAACATATTGCTAAATGGACAGAAACAGGAAACATTTCCCCTGAAAACTGGAACAAGACAAGTGTGTCCTCATCAAACTGGCAAGCTTCTGCAAAGCAAAAGAAACCATCAAGAAAACAGGGAGACAGCCCACAGAATGGGAAAAAAATATTTGCCAACTGTATATCTGACAAAAGCCTAACATCTAGGATCTACAAAGAACTCAAGTGTGCCAAGAGAGAAAAAACAACCACCCCCCAAAAAGTGGGCAAAAGACATGAATAGACACTTATGAAAAGAAGATATATGGGCACAGACACGTGAAAAAGTGCTCAGCCTCACTCATTATCAGAGAAATGCAAATCAAAATCACACTGAGATACCACCTAACCCAGTAAAGACGGCCATCATTAATAAAACAACAGATGCTGGCGAGGATGTGGAGAAAAAGGAACGCTTCTACACTGCTGGTGGGAATGCAAACTAGTGCAACCTCTTTGGAAGACAGCATGGCAATTTCTGAAAGAACTAGAAATTGACCTTCCATATGACCCAGCAATTCCCCTATTGGGAATATACCCAGAGGAACTCAAATCATTCTACAAAAAAGATACCTACACATGGATGTTTGTTGCAGCTCTAGTCACAATAGCAAAAATATGGAACCAATCATGCTGCCCATTGAAGCTGGACTGGATAAAAAAATGTGGTACATATACACAATGGAATATTATGCAGCCATAAAGAAGGACAAACATATGGACTTCTCAGTAACTTGGATGGATTTAGAGTCAATCATACTCAGTGATCTATCACAGAAACAAAGAACAGAGTACCATATGTTCTCACTGATAAGTGAACCTGGAACAATTATCGTAATACTATAAGAAAGGGATTGGCAGCAGTGGGAAACTGCTAGGGGAGGGAGGGTGGGATTGACAGTCGAGAAAAACTGCTAGGGGAGGGAGGAGCATACCACATCAACAAAGGTACCTGCATAATCAACATTTGTATACCTAACCCTGAATTGTACCCCACATCTTTAAAATAAAATAAAAATTCAAGAAAAACCAGGACATTCAAAAATAAATGCATATATGGAGAAAATTAAAAAGTGACTGTACATGCTCAGGGAAAGTGCAGGCTCAGAAAGGACTTGAGAAGACTTTGAATTTATAACTCAAGATGGTCCTTGGCACACAGAAAGCCTGCAACAATCAAAAAAGAAAAACAAAAATAATGGACAAAAACAACTTTTAAAAAACAGCAATCTCTGAAGAAGGAAGAGAATCTGAGTTCAAAAGTTAGTAAGTTATTAAATTCAAATACCTAGTTTTCAACAAAAAAAATCAAAAGGCATATAAAGAAATAGGAAAGAATGGTGCATTCAATAGAAAAAAATAAATTAACAAAAACTATCCCTGGTAAAGACCTGATGGAAGATCTACTAGACAAATACTTTAAAACAACTGTCCTAAAGAAGATAAAGAATAAAAGAATGACATGGAGAAAGTCAAGATAATGATATGTGAACAAAATGGAAATATTAAAAAAAAAGATACAGCAGAATGGGTAAAAACACATATCTCACTACATGCCATTTACAAGAAACTCATTTTCTATCCAAAGACACAAATAGATTGAAAGTAAAGGGACATTAAAAGATATTCCACACAAATGGTAACCAAAAGAAAGCAGGATTGGCTATATTATTATACAAAATAGACTTTAAATCAAAAAAGGTTACAAGAAACAAAGAATGATATTATATGTTAATAAAAAGTTAAACACAGCAAAAACATATAACAATTATAAATATTTACATACCTGTTAATATACCATCAAAATATATCAAACAAAAACTGGCAGAATTAAAGGCAGAAATAGATAGTTCTGCAATAATAGTTGGGCACTTCGATACACTACTTTCAATAATGGTAGAACAACCAGACAAAAGATAAGTAAGGCAAGAGAGGACTTACAAAATAGACCAATTAGACCTAACAGACATACAGAACACTCTACACAATGAAAACACGCACACTCTTCTCAAGCACATATAGGACATTTTCTAGAATCAACCATACATTAGGCCACAAGTTAAGTCTCAATAAATTTTAAAGACAGATATCATATAACATATCTTCTCCAACCACAATAGAATGACATTAGAAATCAATAACAAGTAAAACTAAGAAATTCACAAATTTTCTGGAATTAAGAATGTACTCTTAAACAAACAATTAATCAAAGACAATGCCACACAATAAATTTTAAAATACTTAGAGATTAATTAAAATGAAAACACAACATACCAAAGCATGTAGTAGTAAGGGAGACAGTTATAACTATAAACACTTACAGTAAAAAACAAGAAAATGTGGTTTTTATTTGCATTTCTTTGATGATTAGTGAGGCTGAGCATTTTTTCATTTATCTGTTGGCTGCTTATATGTCTTCTTTTTTTTTTTTTTTGACTTGTAGTCTTACTCTGTCACCCAGGCTGGAGTGCAATGGCATGCTCACGGCCACCACAGCCTTGACCTGCTGGGCTCAGGTGATCTTTCTACCTCAGTCTTCCAAGTTGCTGGAACTACAGGCATGTGCCACCATGCTTGGCTAATTTTTGATTGTGCACATCAATAGACAATTTCAACAGAATAAATAAAAAGCAACCCAATGAATGGGAGAAAATGTATCCGAATCATATATATAACAAAGGGTTAATATCCAGAATATATAGAGAATTCCTAAAACTCAACAACAACAATAATCCAATTAAAAAATGAACAAATAATTTGAATAGACATTTCTCAATTAAAAACCTATACAAATTTCGATTCAAAACTTCCAGGAAGATGGCGACAGAACAGGTCGAACTGTGAGTCTCTGCAAAAGCGAGTGTCCATAGAGACTCTCTGCATGAGTGGGTGTGTGCCAGTGGGTCAGTGAAAGTCCATCTGAGGGGAAACTCAGGTTCATACACCTGGCGCTCTCCTCTGAAGATGACTACAACACCCCACTGCTCTGAGATTGAAGTCCCTGGCACACAGGATCATCCACTGTTCTCTGGGCTCTCCTGACAAGAGGCAGCATAAAATAGCTGATCCTCACCACCTGGTATCTGGCCCACAACACCACCTTAACAGCAGAGCCACACAAGCCTTAGGACCTGTGAAGAGAGCAGGTCATGGAAAGTTGGAAAGGAGCCTCACCACCATTGGTGAAACATCATCCGGCGCCATTTTCTCTGTCCTGGGACCAGGCAGAAACCTGCATTGCCCTGCCCAGCTCTGCTCTGCCTCCAACCTGGGACCTAGAGGTTATCTTCTCATCAAATGCAGAGAGACAGATGCCCCTCCCCCACACCGGAACAGAGACATGTCTGAGTGGGAGACTGCCAGGGGAGGGTGGGTGGGACTGACAGTAGGGTTGACAGGGAGGGTGGGATTGGCAGAAGCAGCAAATCAAGTGAGTCCAGATCTGATCCACCCTCCTACCACAGTAGTCCATGGGTCATCTGACCCATGCTGAGAACAACCCTATCAGTCTGCACTGAGAGCAGAGGGAAGAGGCTGGAGACTTGAGCTGAAAGGAAGTTGGAGTTAAGGAGTGACCTCAGAGTGAGTTTTGTTTTCTGGTTTTGTTTGTTTGTTTTGCTTTTTGTTTGTTTGCTTTTTGTTTTAGTTTTTTTCTCTTCTCTCTTTCTGTTTTTGATTACATTTTTGTACTTGCTTTGTTTCAGTTATTTTAATGCTGTTTTTTTAGATCCCCCCCCCCCCGTTTGTGTATGGGTATTTTTGAGGGAAAGTACATCAATGGGAGGGTTTTGTTGGTTTGTGTATTTGTATGATAGTCTGTATGTTTTTTTTAAATCTTTTCTATCTTTGTTTGTGTCTCTGTTCATTTGTTAGTTGGTATGCCAGTATGTTTTCCCTCTTCTTCTTCTCTCTCTCCACCTTCCTCTTGTCTTCCTTCTTCCTTTTTCCATTATTTTCCTTTTCCTTACCTCATTTTGCTTTCAGGGACAAACATACCCCTACCGCATGGACAGAATGTAAGGCAGTGGGAAGTGGGTTCGAGGGGGACCACATACCTGTCAGTGGATACTGGGATCTGCAGATAGTTTCTGAATCACAGCTCCCCTCTCAATTAAATTTCAAAACTGCAAAAAATACAGCCCCCCACCCACAGTCCAGCTTCAGAATTAAACAAAGCCAGAAGATCTACATAAGGAAGAATAGAAGATTGAGAAAACAGAAGTAAAAGCTACCCCCATCCCTGAAAAACAGAATTAAAGAGGAGGTTAAAAAAGGGTGGGGGGGAGAATTAACACAAATGAAGAAAAACCAAAGGAAAAACATGGGTCTCACACAGACCCCTGGGAGGTCAACCACTGAGAATGCAGACTTCAGAATGCAAACATTGAAGAGCCCCAAGAATGACTGGTCTCAAACCACAAACTCAGATATCAAGATGTTAATAGAAGAATAAATAGAAATGAGAAGAGACAAGAAGAAAGAATGAAGGAGTTGATAACTGAGATAACAGCAATAAAGAATACAATGAACAAAACAAATAACAAACTGATAAGCATGGAAAACAGAATTAGCCAAGCAGAAGAAAGGATCTCAGAGCTTGAGGACCAAAATATGGAGCTAACCAAAACTGCTAAAGACATAGAAAAGAAGCTTAAAAAGACAGAAAAAAAAAACTCAAAGAGATGAGCAATTATTTCAAGAGGCCAAACCTAAGATTAATTGGAATCCCTGAAGCAGATAGAAAGACAGAGACCACCCTAGAACAAACATTCCATGAAATTATCCAAGAAAATTTCCCTCATCTCGTCAGTGGTGCGAGCATTCAAACACAAGAGATTCAGAGAACCCCTGCAAGACAACAAATGAGAAGACCAAATCCTAGACACATAGTAATTCACCTACACAAAGTAGGTATAAAAGAAAAAATCCTAAAAGCAGCAAGAGAGAAAGGTCAGACTACCTACCAGGGAAGACCAATTAGAATAGCAGCAGACTTATCTACAGAAACACTTTAGGCTAGGAGAGCTTGGAGCTCAATCTTCAAAGTTCTCAAAGATAAACAATTTGCAACCAAGAATTACCTATCCAGCTAAGCTAAGCTTCATCAGTGAGGGAGAATTAAAATCCTTCCCAGACATTCAGTCCCTATGAGTTTACACTGCCTCCAGATCAGCTCTACAAGAAACAATTAAGAAAGTATTAAACACAGAAGAAGGGAAAAAAAGGATGAAAATGTCCTTCCCAAGGATGAAGGAAAAAGACTGAAAACACACATGAATCAACTCAAAAATCAAAAGAAAGACAAAAAACAAATAAACAAACAGCAGCAACAAAAACAAACTCTATAAGAACCTCATGTTAGGAATAAACTCTAAATCTCAATAATTAACCTAAATGTTAATGGACTAAATGCACCACTGAAAAGACACAGAATGGTAAAATGGATAAAATATCAGAAGGCAATAATATATTGTCTCCAAAAGACTCATCTCACCAGGAAGGACACATAGACTCAAAGTAAGAGGATAGGAAACAAAATTTCAGGCGAATGGAACACAAAAGAAAGCAGGAGTCACGATCTTAATATCAGACAAAATATCCTTTAAGCTACCAAAAATTTTTAAAGATATGGAAGGTTACTACATAATGATAAAAGGTTCAATTCATCAACAAGAAATATCCATCCTAAACATATGTGCATCCAACATAGGAGCACCAACTTTTATGAAGTAGCTTCTAGGTAAACTAAAGAAAGATATTGACCCTAACACTATTATAACTGGGGACTTAAATACCCCACTCACAACCCTAAACAGATCATCAAGAGAAAAAATCAACAAGGGAATCTGTAACCTCAACATGACACCTGACCAAATGGACTTAATTGATACTTATAGAACACTCCACCCAACAACCACAGATTATACTTTCTACTCATCACCACATGAAACATACTCTAAGATCATCCACATCCTCGGCCATAAATCAAGCATAAACAAATTCCATAAGATTGAAATACTGCCATGCACCTTCTCAGACCACAGTGGAATAAAAATAAATATCAACATCAACAAAGTTTCCCAGAACCCACAAAGACATGGACACTAAACAGC